>OU343218.1:161482526-161648209 GCA_910596185.1 Chrysanthemum makinoi
AAATTATGTTATGTTTTTAAGTTATTGTTTTTAATATCTTGTTAATTCAGGTATTTAGTTTTTATGAAATAAAGTAATTTTAGGATATATTGTTTTAAATTTTATAAAAAAGAAAAGAAAAAATTGAGTTGGCACCAAAAATTCTGGTGCCAACGGATACCCCAGAAATGTGGTGCCAAACAGTTTGGTGCAAACTCAAAACTGCTGACGTGGCAGTTTTTAACGAGCTTGGCACCACACTTTGGCACCACTGTACCCAGTGCTCTAATGGCAAAAGTTAAACTACTCCGTATTTTTTTAAGGCAACAATTGATTAAAAAAAAAAAAAGAATCGTCACTTTTGCTCATGTTCGTATGGTAGGTAAGGCTGGACGCAGTAACATCGATCGACCCATGCTTGATCGACTCACTCGATCGATTGACTATCGATCACCCTATTGTAGCTTCAATCGATCGTCCAAAATATCACTTAACTTGGTCACCATCCCGATCGACAATCGTGTGATTTTGTGTGTGTGTTTAATAAATATAAAAGGTATTTTTGTGGGGTATATTTTTTGTAGTGTAGGTCGCCTTACTGGGGCACCCGATCGCCTGAAGGTCGCTGGAGAGAGAAAGCTGACATGGCAGGAAAAATGGGAGGGATTGGCTTGCCTTACTGGGGCAGCCTAATGTTTTACGTGAATCCCCGTAAGAAGAACATTGTTTATGGAAATGTTACTTTTGCTCATTTTATCAATAGTTAGGGTGTGTTTGTTTCATTAAGATGTTTTTGGTCTGAATCTGACTACCACATCTTATTGGTAAGAGGTGGCTAGAAAGTCTAAATCTGAACGAAATAATGTTGTTTGTTTTGTATAATTGTCCGAATGATTTTAAGTGCTCGTTTTTGCAATTTGTTAATAAACCAAAGCAATGCGATAATAAGTAATTTACGTAAATATGAAACAAGACTTTTTATCATAAATATAACGTAGTTAATAAACAATCTAATATATTATATAGAGTTTACAAAACGAGTTAGAGGCAGTAACAAGTCTCCCACCTCGTAACTTGAGTAAGATGTTATATGTCTAAGCAGGGTCTTACTCAAAGAAAAAACAACAAGCAAACCGTCTGCCCTCCTCTTACTGGTAAGAGTAAGAGGGCTAGTAAGATTTTTTTTTTAAAAACAAACACACCCTTAAGCTAGTTATCTTAACGTAATACAAAACAGCAACAAACATCATTTCCGGATTTTGTTTCAAACACGGATCTATAGGCTAGTTTATTACAATTTATTTGAAGATTAACCGCATAATTGAAGAACCAAACCGAAACTAGAGCCAAATCATGTGAAGCTTGGTTCTCAGTATATAAATAATTACTAATTCAAGAGTTCAATGTTCTTCGTTTCTCAAAAGGGCTTACGGTTGTTCAAACTTGAGACAACCTTTGTTTACGTTGTCTTAAACCAGTGCATCCCCTTAACAAAAACTCAGTTATGATGTATATATTCAGATTCTCAGTAGATAATAAGTAGGATTTACATAAATATCTCAGACGCAAAGTTTTCATTCCTATACATTCCCAATTACAGTCCCAGGACCGCTTTATCACCGCGCATGAGGGCTCCAGTTCGGGCTTATTATCTTCTTACTTGTGTTTGTTGATGAGTTACAGGCCTACAGCTAGATAGCACCCTTGGTAAACAGCTGTTCACCTGCACAATCTCCACCCACCTCTCCCTCTTTGACTTTGAGCCAATACCATGAGCTGCCGCCCCTTTAAGGCTCCCAGACGCTCCATTTTCATTGGTTGGTTCGCCATTTTCCTGATCAAGGTTATGGTCCTCTCTTATGCTTTCTCTGAAAAGCTCAGAAAGTCTCTTTTTCTTCTTAATTGGAGATGGGTGAGATGTAGTCGTAGAAGATTTGTCGTCGTTAATGACTGGTCCTCTGCCCTTCACTGGTGGTGTTCCAGATGGGAAGATAGGTAATCCACTCTTGACTGGTGGTGTTCCGGTAAGGAAGTCATGGTGCAATGGAGTATTGCCTCTTGATGGTGTAAATTCTGCAAAAAAGGGGAAAAAAAGTTGAATTTAAACACCAATAAGATACAAGAATAAACTTAAAACTGAAATGTGAGAAAAAAAGGGCAAGTATATAGCTAGTTAAGAACATATATCAGTCGTTGTATATATGTAACACAAATCTTACCTCCATTTACACTCATAAACTCACTTTCACAGTCGGAGTCTAACCATGCTTGGGAATCGAAAAATGTCTCGTCTTTACTACCTGCAACTTGAAATGGAACACGCATATCAAAAACTCAAGCGAAATGTCTTTCAGTTAGTAAAAAATATCGCTTTTCTGATAAGTGAATTTTGACATAGACCTTACTGATAACTTTTAGTTCAGTTAAGAATTTAATATGAAGTTATAGTTACTTATTACCCCACTACCAAAGCTATTCAAGGAAACCATGTGCAATGAGATGTAACAAACTCATAAACAGAAACCTGAAGGTCGGGAATTGAAATAGACAAGTTGGGTTGGTTAACAGGTCAATCATTGACCCGAAACACTTTTTCATGCATTTCAAAAGAAAACATAAATTACAGTAACTATTTTATCACAACAATAATATATCCATATTCGAGTTAAGCAAATTACTATGAGTTTGTATTAGTATGAAAACACATTGGGCACCCTTCAACTTGTTGCACATGTTCAACCATTTGTACAGTGTATCAAGCATAAAGGAGCAAACAAACAACATATCGATAGCCCACCACTAAAGACTTGTAAGTCATCTGGTGGCGACACCATTACAAGGTATTCAACCAAGTGACACATACACTTTCCACTTTTTTCAGAATAAGCAAAAATCCATCAAAAAGCACACAAAATTAGCTATTATCATGATCAAATAAAAAGATCCAATTATATAATCACATAATCTGCTCTCAAAGTGATTAAAATAATCAAAATAACATACTACCTCAATAAACAGACCAACCAACCAAATTCACAAAACCCCATGTATCCGTATCTTTGAAAACTTAACCAATAAACACAAAATGATAGCTTATTTTCTTACTGTATTATCTATCTCCTTTAGATAAAAGCCACTAAAAATGTTAAGTGCTGTTTAGGATTGCATTCTCAAAACAGATTATGCGTTTGCAAAACACATGTTTTTACCTCTAAGATTATGATCAAATGTTTTATGATTATTCGTGTTCGTAACAAAAAGCAAATAGCCAGCTTGTTTTCAAAAGGTTTACAAAATACTCCTTTTTACTAATTATTTACTTTTACTTTTGGTAACAATGGATTTCGATCTTTTGACAAACTAATCCACATGAACCTACCGTCGTACAAACTCAAACCAAGTAAAACCCACCTATATTACGAGGTTGGCGTGCATCCTGAGTGATTTTATTTTCTTTTTACAAATGCTATCAAAACACAATCCCAAACGCCCCCGAATTTGTCAAAATTCTAAAGCTATAAAAATAAAATACCAATGAAAACAGTGAAACACACACAACTAAATCAAACCTTAAAAAAACTAGTATAATAAAAAAATTAAAATAAGAACATAAAAACACGTATGAAGAAAAGAATTACCAAAATCACGTGAATTATTAACCAAAGGCCACTGAGGCTTAACAGCAACATTCCCGTTAACAGCCACAACTTTTTCCATAACAGGAGATTTAACGATCACAACGTTGTCGTCATCATGTTTACGACCAGACCCAGAAGACATGCTCTTCACAGCAGATGTTTTCTTATGTGACGAAACACACGCACCCATGTTTTATAAATTACGTGTAACGATTGTTTCTAACCAACTATCACCTGCTATAAAATAAAGTTTCTTTTTGATGGGGGGAGGGTGAAAAATATATAAAAACAAGTGGTGGTGTGTGAGAGAGTAGTGTAAATTGGGCCTTCTGTTGTTTTTAATTGATTGATGTGGAAGTGTTTTGTACTGTTATCGGGCTGCTTTTTAGGAGTCTTTATTTGATTAGACTTTTCTAACTTTGTTTGTTTTCGAAACGTACAAAATATGACTCAATGCAAATGTGGAAATTTGGTTTGGGGAAGATATTTTATTTTGGTATGATTAGCAAGTATGTGAATTGTGTTTTAATAAAGGTATCTAGTTTTAAATGTTAAGATCAATATGGTTAATTTCATATTTGCTAAAATATTAAGATGTCATATTTATTACTTTTTTCGTTTCAAAATAATTGTTTTTGAAATTGTTGTTTTTTAACTTTTATCTTAAATAATTTTATTTATGTTATATAATAATTGATAAAAAAAATACTTCAGAAGTCAAAACATGACAATTATTGTGAGACAAGAGAGTAAAAAATGTTACAACTTACAAGTAAATTGATGCATAATTTTTATTTTTTTTATTGGAAAAATGCGACATTTTAATGTTGAGATTGTATGTACATAGAATTTTCTGTCGGTTTTGATTGTTGTTTTATGTGTACTTTTATTTATGATATGAAACATTGTCTTTTATATATTCTCGGCGGCAATTATTTGTTAGGTTGAGCATGTAAGTTTTTTAAAGCTATTGTTCAATTTGTGATTTTCACTTAGTATTTCAAAAAATAAACAGACAAATTTAACAAATAATCACATTTAGATATATTAACCGTACGTGTCTTGTAACTTACGCTTTATTAGTTTGATAATGAGATAAATAGTTTTGAGTAACCAATCTCAAACATCCTTATCTCACAAAAATTTTTGACGAGACTTAAACCTACTACTTCTAGGTTGATAGGCAACTCACATGCCATTATACTAAATGCTTTGTGTTAACTTGTCAAATTCTAAAGCCAATCAAAACACTCATACTTAAAATATTAAGATGTCATATTTATTACTCTTTTCGTTTCAAAATAATTGTTTTTGAAGTTGTTGTTTTTTAACTTTTATCTTAAATAATTTTATTTATATTATACAATAATTGATAAAAAAAAATACTTCAAAAGTCAAAACATGACAATTATTGTGAGACAAGAGAGTAAAAAATGTTACAACTTACAAGTAAATTGATGTATAAATTTTTTATATTTTTTATTGGAAAAATGCGACATTTTAATGTTGAGATTGTATGTACATAGAATTTTCGTTCTGTTTTGATTTTTGTTTTATGTTTAGTTTTATTTACGTTATGAAACATTGTCTTTTATGTATTCTCAGCAACAATTATTTGTTTGGTTGAGCATGTAGGTTTTGCAAAGCTATTGTTCAATTTGTGATTTTCACTTAGTATTTCAAAAAATAAGCTGACAAATTTAACAAACAATCACATTAGATATGTTAACCGTACGTGTCTTGTAACTTATGATTTATTTGTTTGATTATGAGATAAATAGTTTTGAGTAACCAATCTCAAATACTCTTATCTCATAATATATCTCACAAATAACTCCGACAAAGCTTGATAAACATACAACCTCTAGGTTGATGGGCAACTCATATGCTACTATACCAAAGACTTTGTGTTAACTTGTCAAATTCTAAAGCCAATCAAAACACTCATACTTAAATTAAACATTCAAATATCAAAATAAAAATAAAAATAAAAATAAAAAACGTGAATATAATAACAATTACGTAAAAATAATTACCAAAATCACGTGAATTATTAACCAAAGGCCACTGAGGCTTAACAACAACATTATTCTCATTAACAACCATAACTTTTTCCTTAACAGGCGATTTGACGATCACAACGTTGTTGTCATCATGTGTACGGCCAGACCCATAAGACATGTTCTTCACTGCAGATGATGTTTTAGGTGATGAAACACAAGCACCCATGTCTTTTTTTTATGTGTAACAATTGTTTCTTTTTTGTTGGTGCTTTGAATGTGTATAAAAAGAGGGTAAAATAAAGAAGTGATGTGTGGATGAGTAGTGTAGATTTGGGCCTATTTTTATTTGATTGATGTGGAAGTGACTTTTCTAAGTTTGTTCGCTTTTGAAACAAACAAAATATGAGTCAATGGAAATATGACTCAATGTGAATTGTGTTTTGGTTTTGATAAAGGCAAGTAGTTTGAAAGGTTGAGAGTGTTTATCAATGAGTTAATTTCATATTTACTAAAATACCAAGATGTTTTACTGATACAAATAAATTATATATCATGCATTAAAAACTACTATTATATCAAAAAAAAATAATAATAAATAAAACTATTATATTTTTGAAAATGTGATTTTTTTGAATGCATATAGGGTATGTTTGGCAAAAATAGATTGTGTTGGTGCTGTTGCTGATGCTAGTGCTGAAAAAGATTATAAAAAAAGATTATTTTTATAAGCTACATGAAATAACCTTTTATTTTCAGAGATTATGGAAGATTATTTTTTTTAAAATCTCTTATAAGTTATGTCTGCCAAACGAAGATTATTTTTTAGTTAGTTTATTTTTTGAAAAAATAAGCATAATCTCTCCATAATCTCATGTGCCAAACATAGCCACAGAATTCTCTGTCTGATTTGATTTTTTTTTCAAATTATTTATTTATTATTATAATTATTATTTTTTTACGATATGAAAATTGTCTTTTGTATATTCTCAATATCAGTTATCCTTTTTTTCGGTTAGATTGAGCATGCTGGTTTTTTAAAGTTATTGTTCAATTTGTGATTTTCACTTAGTATTCCAAAAAATAAAAAGACAAATTTGACAAATAATCACATTTAGATATATTTACTGTACGTGTCTTGTAACTTATGATTTATTAATTTGTAATGAGATATATGGTTTTGAGCAACCAATCTACAAAATGATTGATCGATATTGTATATGAGATCATAGAGAGATCTTAACAAAGGTTTCGAATGCAAATTTCAAAACCAATGAACACATTGTTAAAACATACATGATGTTCATGTTCTATCAAGTATCAATATTGTGAATTTGTGATATTGTCATTATGTCATAATTTACCTATCATTGAAGAAGCCAGTGTTGACCTACATCTCATATTTGCTAATTTTCACATTATTAGGTAGAGTTTACCAAGTAAACAAGGACACCTATAACGGAGTATTATATAATCTATTTATTTCAACTTAACAAATTAAAATTATCTATAATGAATATGACCAAGACCAAGTTACCAACCACGACCAACTTACCAACCACGCGTCTTACATATTCAGCTTATGGGTGCATAAGCATTTGATAGTCGTCATATCTACGTTGGCTATGTATACATTTCTACGGTTGATTGTGGATATATATTTATGGGCAAATGGCACAAAAGGTACTAAAGTTATGGTCCATATTCAATCAAGTCACTTTTCTTTTTTTCTTGCACAAAAAGGTTGCCAACAATTTTTTTTGGCGGATTTGGGTTTTTTACTAACTTCCGTTAACCCACTTCGTTAGTATATTACATATTTGGTCCTTGATTTGGTAGAGTCATTTTATGCACCATCCCTCATCCTCCACCGTCCACCACCAACCTCCTCCTCCACCAAAAGAGTCTGCCACCATCACCTGCCAACACCACCCGCCACCACCACCACCACCGTCCTCCTCCATCTAGGGTTCTTCAACATCTCAAAATTCCCTAAATAAACACATCTAGGGTTCTTCAACATCTCAAAACACTCTTCACCTTCTTCAATCTCACACCATCACAAAAATGTCACTCTCATCCCACATTTCGAGACTCAGAAAACTCACAAACCCCGTAATAACCCAAACCCATTTCCAAATCTGTACAATCACCCAATCCAAACCCAAAACAAGCACACAAGAAGAATCAGATGAAGACCCCAAGACATTAGGACTTAGTATAAAAAGAACTTGTAGCCAAAGTATAATGGCACCTAGGAATTTAATTCAAAATTAGTTTCTGTCTTTTAAATTAGTTGTAATGAGTTTTTTTTTAATGAAAAGCTTTTTTTTCTACTTCCCTGTTTTAATATTCTGTTAATGTTCAAATAAGCACTTAATTATTATTTTTTTGTTCCTCATTCTAAGATATCAAAAGTGTCAATTTTTAAGTTGTTAAGTCAGGTTTACAAGAAAAAACACCAAGTTCAATTGTTTTTAGAATCTGTTTCAAGTAATTAACACCCTTGAAGGGGTGTCTGGTTTAAGCTCATTTTGGGTATAAAAAACATTCTCACCCACTTTGACTCTTAAAGTCAATGTGCTTTTTAGTTAGTTTGATCAATTTAGGTGTCACAAGGAGTCTTCAACAGGTTTAGTTAAAGTTTTATAGCTTTTCAAAAAAAAAAAAAAAAAAATCCAATATAGTTTCTAAATAGGTCCATTTTTACATTTTTAATTTCTTCATTTCAAGCTCAAACTTGTTGAAACTTGAGGAATTTGAAGTTTGGAAGTTAGTCTTTAACCTAGTATTTTTAGTTCATTTTTAATATTTTTTTAACAGCTTTTTATGATCTTAAAAAGCACCACTGTGCCCTTTTTTGGTTCTGTCTCAGTAGCCTCAGCAGCCCAAGTGACCCTGGTCACAACTTATTTTTAAGCTATGAAAGGGTCCAATTTACCCACCATTTAGTTTTTTTAGTTTGTTGGTATTGCTAACTTCCCTTGTTCAGCTTGCTTCTGTCTTTGGATTGCAGTTCATGGCTTAAAATTAAGCTCAAATCCGCCCCCTTGGGTTGTTTGGCCTGAAGTACCACAACAGCAGTAATAGCTGATTTTTGATGGCATAATCTTAGTTTACAACTGTGTTGCTCAATCATTGGTTTATATTGCTTATTTTATAGTTTTAGTTTGCCAATAAGCTGTTAAGGGGTGTTTGTTTGTTCATTTGTTAACAGACTGTTTTGAATAAGCAGTTGAAACTGCTTATTCAAAAGGTTTGGCTCAAAAAGTTTTCACAATTTTTTTTAATTTGATCTAATAAACAATGTTTCATACTGATTATAGTCTGATTCTATAGTCAGTTCTTTTATGCCTTTTTTGATCAATTTTGGCTCTGTTTATATAAGCATTATCATAGACTGTAACTTGGTCTATTAGAGTGACAATGTTAAGTTTTAGTTTGCCATTGCAGGAGCCTATAATCATAAGCTTTGAGTTCAAGCTTTATAAAGCAAAAATATTGTAAGAAGCTTTGGGAGTGCTTCTGAACTAGTAATAAGTTAACTAGATGTGGTGCAATATTACTGGACTATACGTGTCAGTTTACTTTGATTATAAATTGTTAATTCTTATGATTTCTTGGCTTTTGTCTTGACCAATTTGGTATGTTTATATTGGTAATTAATCGTTGCTTTGATAGTTTGGTTCAGTCTTGGTGGTGGTGGCGGGTGGTGGTGGTGGTGGACAGTGGTAGTGGTGGCGGGTGGTGTTGGCAGGTGATGGTGGCAGACGGTGTTGGTGGAGGAGGAGGGTGGTGGTGGACAGTGGAGGAGGAGGGATGGTGCACAAAATGACTCTACAAAATCAAGGACCAAATATGTAATTTACTAACGAAGTGGGTTAACGAAAGTTAGTAAAAAACCCAAATCCGCCAAAAATATTTGTTGGCAACTTTTTTGTGCAAGAAAAAAAGAAGAATGCCTTGATTGAATATGGACCATAACTTTAGTACCTTTTTGTGCCATTTGCCATATATTTATTATAAAGGTGCTTCACCTATTACCAGCTGAGTTACACGCCATTTTCCTGTTGGAATTATATAACATGACAATCGTATATAAAACACATAAAACATCAAAGAAACATGCGGAAGCGTATAAGAACGAATAATGAATAATTAATTACCATAAACATAAGGTATGCGTACCTTTTTTATTCTAGCCGAACAAGAATCCATTCCACAAAACTAGCAAGTGATGAACCCTAATTAGGGTTTATAGGATTATAAGAATTACCCCTTACCGATTTTGTAATTCAATCCAAGATACCAACAAAAGTATGTTAGTACCACGTTCTTGTACACACGTACTAAATCAAATTAAAGTAATGCTAGTTTTAATCACACGAAAATATTTGTTTTGGAAAAACAAAAGTATCGACACCCTTTGTGAGGTGTACGATCGGTTGGAACAAGAAACACACACAAAACAATTTTAGGGTTTAGACAATGAGTACAAGAGATGGAATACAAAGTGTAACATATTGGTTTTCACAATCACACAAACAAGCACAAATAGGGTCGAATGGTTTGTAGTTCTAGAGAGAGAAAGTGGAAGAATGTTGGGAACTTTAGTGAGACAAAGGAAAATGATATTATGAAAGCTCCAACCCTTTGCCTTGCTAGGCAAAGGGTATTTATAGGTTCTTACAAGGCACGCCTCCTACGGGTTGTGGATCAGGCATACAGTGGGTAAATACTCGTCCGTCCTCCACGGTGTTACTTAACAAACTACTTACTATCACTAAATAACTACGACTACGAGCTTTCTAACGAATACATATACTTGAGGTGACCGACTCTTTAACTACATGATTTTCTAAATCCTAACAATCTCCCCCTAAGGGAGGTCTCACCTCAATTTACATTGATTTCAAACATATATTACATTTTGGGTGTTCTTGGATTCTTGATTAAGTTCTTTGCTCAGTAGCCCGTAGTCTTTGATTCTTCATGTTCAACATGATTTTTTCATTCAAGTGGAGGTCTTTAACTGATCCACGTGTTGGTGATTATTTGAGCCAGTTTTGAGATCATCAGTCAAAGCAAATCTCTTACTCATCCTTTGTTGTATCGCCATTATGTGATGTTGTGACTTTTGGGCCGACATGCTCACATTTTGGATCATGATATCTTCTGATCAAAGTAGCGGAAGCTTTTGTTGATTCATAATATTTCCAGCAGCGTGACAGAAGCATAGATTTGAAAATACCAGAGTCACTTGATGAAGATAAGCACTTATCATGATTTCTTTGTGATAAACGTGATGTGTGAGCATGCGACTTTGGATTGACGCCCCAATTCTGATCATCTGCAACCGTCGGGTATTCCTGCAAACAACAGTTAGCAATAAAGAGCACGAAAGTGTCTTTGATCACTTTCGTTGAATAGGTTGCAAGAACCACGGTTCCCCGTTGATCAGTACAAGTACTGCCTGTGATCAGGTATAATTCCAAAGAATCTCCTTGACAGGGTTTCACAGTTGCTCTAGCCGTTCTCAAACCGGAATGTCTCAAAGAAGACAATGCGGAGTGAGTGAACCAGCAAATTGAGATTTGCTTATTGATTAAAAATGAGTTGAAAACAATCGCGTATTGCTTGCAGAAAGGGTTTTGCAATACGACGAAGGTTTTATAAGAAAAATCAATTTTCAATCATAAATTCCCCTTTTAATTTTGAAAACATACTACACAGTCGATGTGTTAGATAAAAGAATTTTGAGCACAACGACCGGTTTTTCAAAAGTATTCGTCAATCCATTCCTGAACCAGGATTGATTCAAAAGTGAATCGCCCCATCGTTTCTGTCCAGTTGTCAAATGATTGATCTAATGGATAGATCTCACATGCCACCCACCAAGAGCTTGTTTAATGTTGGCTCTAGAAGGCTTTCCATCTTCATTATGAATATTTTAACATATCACTCGGATGTTCTGGCAATACCACAAGGATAATGCGTAAGACTCTTAACGTATATTCTCACTTTCCACATTGTGTGATGCAGTGAGTCTTCATTGATTGTGTCCTAATGAGATTTATTGATGATCTCTTGGCTCTAGACTCAATAGTGCACTTTGGTTTCCTATGCCAGAGACTAAGGAGAGGGTCTCCTTCTTCAATATCAACAATCTCTAAGAGAAAGTTGATAGATTATGTAGGTTCCCCGTGAGAATGAAACAAGTCCTTTTAAGAGGAACTTGGGTAGCTTGGAAAGTTTAGTGCAGTGCGTCACTGGGTCCATGACGTCTTTTCTTCAATACCAATGTTACCTTAGTAACCACCAGTAGCATATGAATTGAACCCGGTTTCTGCCCTAAGGTTGAATTATTGGAGGGCTATTTCTTTTCACCATTTTCTCATTCATTTATTTTTCATTCTTCAACCCCTTCAGTGCTTACCGAGACTTCATTACTAGAACCTTGTTGGGTTTATTCCAGTTCTAGCTCTATCTCAGTCCGCACTTGATAAGGATTTAAAAGGTACCATTTTGAGGGGTCATTTAAGCCCTTATTTGATTACTTTTGTATCCGTTATTACTTAATATCGTTCCTTTTCACTTTTTAGGTATCTTGAAGGCAAAATGCTGAATGACACTTATTCGGACGAAAAGGCGCGAATATACGAAGAAAATGGCCAAAGACAAGAATCGAGACACTCAGGCTGCTGGAACTGAAGAGGACGGCGTCAGGTGTTATCTGCGACGCCGTCGGACCACTTTTGTGACGGCTCAGTAGCCAAATTGCTTATTTTCAAGTGACGGCCTTAGGTTTTAAAAGAGTAGGTCGTCGCAACTCAGACGGCCTAGATTTGATCTAGACGACGTCAGAGACTGAAGGAGACGGCGTCACAAGCATAAGGTGACGCCGTCGTAAGACTAACGTGGCCAAGACGAAACCCTAATGACGGCGACCCGACGGCGTCACAAATCAAAAGGTGACGCCGTCGCATTTGTAATCCTATATATAGAATCCGAATTTTTTAATTTTCAGTGTGTAGTCTTTTGGAGTAAAAACCTAAACCGAACCAAGGCTGTCTTGTACAGTATTTTAGAGTTCTATACCCTATCTTACATCAAGATAAGTATTTTACTTCATTAATTCAATTATGTCTTCAATTATATGTGTGTATGCTTGCATGTTTTCCATGTCCGGCTAATTTACTTGTGTGTTTGCTTAGATAATATGAAACTTAATTATTGAATATTGATTGGTTGTCTCTTATCTTAATTGTTAATGATCTAGTATTGCGAAGGTCATTCGTTGTGTAGTTAATGCTTGATTAATCTTTGCGAACCTTAGCTTATAGTACCTAGAGTCATTGTAGGCTAAACCATCCGAAGAGTACCTTAGAGTTAAGTTTATAAATCCTAGAGATTTTGTAGGCGATAACCTTTGGTAGTTTCAAAGAGTTAAGGATAAACGCATACTGATCAGGTCTGAACTGTCAAGTTTATCACACAAATCAACCACTTGTGAATGGTCAACCGTAATAAAATTCAAACAGTCTAAAACCAATACAATTTCCCTTGGAATATAGTGGATTCCCGGGTCGTTAAGTCCCACGGAGACTGAATGGTGTTTAAAACGTTCAGATGTCGAATGATCACTAAGGATAATGATCAGTAAGGATTTTGAGTGGTAATTACACCTAAAGAGAAAGTTTGTAAATTACAGGTGCTTAAATGCAAATTAAAGAAAATTTAAAAAACTAAATTATATTAAATAAACGCTATCACTATTTTTAAAATGATGTTTTTATGATTTTTCTAACAAAATAACTTAAATAAACTATTTTAATTAAAGCGTAAACCTAAATTATCTAAAAACGTGACCTAGAATGAAAACGTGCGTTATATATAAAAATTACACGAGTGCGTAAGAAAAAACGTAAAATTTGTAAAATAAAAGTCCTACGAGTGTAAAAACAATTTTCTTACTTACTATATGACAAAAGAAAATTTTAGAAAAAAGATTTATATTTTTTTACTTTTATATTTTTTATTATGAATTAAATACTATTTTAAACTAATTAAATGATTAAAAATACTAAAACTATTCAGAAAATTCTGAAACTTTTTTATAAAATACTTTATAACAATACAAAGCTAAGAAAAATACAAAAGGTGTGAAAGCTTGTTTTAATAAGCTGTAAATAAGCTAATGAACTCGTATAAGCTAAAATAGAAAACAAGGGGTAAGTATTAAATGTTGCAAAGAAATACCAGTCAAAGACCCAAGGGCAACTGGTATCGTGTGTGTGTTTGAGCTGGCCAGGGTTCGAATCCCAGCAATGGACTTTTTATTTTTATTTTCTTTTTGGATTTTTCTTTTTGAAACTGATTAAGTACAATGAAATAAGCAATTTATGAAACTAGAAATTTTTATAAAAACCACTAATAAGCTCAGATTAAGCTTATGATTACTGATTAGTAGCAAAAATGGAATAAGCTCAAGAATTAGCCAAGTAGCTAATAAGCCAATAAATAAGCAAAAGGTTAACTGAAAATAAGCTAGACAAATGATAATAAGCTAAAATGACAACTGAAAAAGAAAAATAACTTAGAAATAAGCACTAAACAAACTCCAAATAAGCACTAGCTTAACTGGTGCACAGGACACTTTTTGGGTTTCTAGGCACTTTCTAGCTTATTTTTAAGCACTTAAATAAGCTTGGAATTGAAAAGGAATACTGGAACTAACAAATTTACCAACTGAGCTTTTCCAAAATCTAATTTTCAAAGATTGGATTACACTAATAAGCTTGTGAGAAGCTTTTGAAAAAGCTAGTAAACACTGACTGATTAATGTACTAGATGAAATGGACAAAACAAAAAGCAATGAGCAGGCCTATTAAATAAGCTAGAAATTTAAAAATAAGCTTTGGCACATCAAGCTAGCCAGAAGGGCTTCACAAAACACTAAAAGTTACAAGCTAAACCTTTTTAATGAGCAAGATATAAGCTAATGAAATAGGCTTATTAAACTGTGCGTACCAGGGGAGGTTTTCATAAAAGTACTTAAAAGAGGCTAACAAATAAGCAGTTTATAAGCTAAGTAGAGATAAACTAAAATTTTTCTAATGAAGATAAGCAACAAAATTCTAATATCCCAAAAGATGATGAGCTAAATCTTAATATTGAACACACAATAAAATTCTTAAGTTTATTCAAAAACTGCAATTGAGAAATTTTGACTTTTATAATTATGAAGCAGTTTGACTTTTATGAGATTCTAATGATCCTAGATGATCTAATTTGATGTATTAAGCTACTATGAGACTAAATTAGGCTAGATAAACAACTTTCAAACCAGTATGCATGATTATGCAATCTATATTTCTAACAGTTAACAATTAAGGTAAGTTTAAAGCTAATTTTGACTTTTTAACAAACAAGCACTATATTTTATGTTTGCACTGAGCTATTTAGAACTAATATAACATAAAACAACAACAAACAACAAGAAGCATATGCTAGAATGCTAATCTATTCAGCAAATCCAAACACCTCTATTGAAGGCAGTTTTGAAGCTTTTAACACTAAAACAAATTTTTAAACAAAGTAATCTATTGATTATCTTAAATTAACTATAATAAGACAGGATTAAACAAGAATTAACAATATTTAAACACTTATACTAAGAAATGCAAATTTTTAAGAATTTGCTTACAAGAGATTATCCATGAAAATACGAACCAAGAACAAGAACCACTCCTAGTCGCTTTCCACAAAGCTTCTAACCCAAGGGCAATCCATATATTACCGTCAGCTTTTGAACCATCTTCACTGAATTTTTTTATTTTCTAACTATTTTTTAGTATTTTTCTTGTATTTTTGAATTGTTGAATAAAACTGGAATTTTAAGGTTTCTAAAAGCTTATAAGCCGTGTCAAGAGCTTATATGAGCTTAAGAATCCTTAGCAACAACTAATAACAACATTTGCATATTTTGAGAATTTTTAAGAAGGAAATTTGCATAAAACTGAATTAGTGTACATAAGCTGAAATTGAAACTGTAAATAAGTTTAAAATACACTGAAATATGATTACAAGGTGCTTGAAAGCTTTGAAATACATTGGAAACTTAAATTATTTAAAAACGAGATAAGCAAAATTAAATTACACTAGATACTTCTCCATACTGCTTCTTCTTCTTATTTATTGACCTCTTTGAGTTCTTTGTCGACCTCTGATCATTTCCCACTCATTTCCAACCACTGGATCTATCAAAATCATCATAATCGTCCATGTGGAATTTTTGGCGCCAAAATATCTTTTTGAGCGTGTTTTATGCATTTAATGCAATTTGGTGGATGTGGAGGTGTTAGGGAGTTGGTAAACAGGTGTTAAGGTGAGGTGTAAAGGTGGAATTGAGAAACGATGGTGGTTTTATGGGTCATCTGGTTTTGGGCGGGGTTGTGAGAAGGAAGGTGAACAGTGTCTGGGTTTGACTTATTTTGACCGGTATTAATAATAGGGTGGGGGTTCAAATTAGGGGGGTTCAAGGCCTATGACAGGGGTTCTTTTGTTTTGGCTGAGTTAAAAAATACAAAAGAGGGTCCGTTTGGTAGCTTAATAACACAAGGACCATTTATGCAATTTTCTGATTTATGAGGGGTTAAACCTGCCAATTTTCCAAAGTTAACACAAGGACCAATCCTGCCAAATATGAATAGTACAAGGATAATATTTGATAATTTTCCATTTTTAAATATCCAAGGACTATTTTTGACATTTTTCAAAGTTGAGGGACCAAAGTTGTAATTTTGCAATTTTTAAACTTTGAAGGGTTTGTTTTGACAACTTTTGAATCCCATGGACCTTAAATGATATTTTTCTTTATTTTGATTTACCAGGGACTATTTTTGACAACTTTTGAAACTTGGGGGACTAAAACTGCAATTTTTGCAAACTTGATACGTTTTTCATCTGATTTTGGTATTTTTGCATTTAAAACACATAAAACACTTATTTGTGATATTTTTATCATTTTGATGCATTTCTGAGTGTTTTCAGATGTTTTTGCAGTTTAAAAGGTATAAAAATGATAAGTATTTAGACACTCATCACATACCCTACGACTTTAGACACACAACGCGATTAAGAATAAGGACGTGACAATTCAACCATCAATAGGAGATAATTAAGGAGTAATAAAACCTAAGTAAACACATCTTTAAATCATCATACGAGCACACAATAATTAGACATAGACTACATACACCTTAGATTAGATAATTAGACGAATAGAGTAATCGGTAGAAAATCCAAACCCCCCAAATCCAAACCCCGAGATTCGTAATTTCCATTTTCTAAAAAACATAAAAAGCTAAAAAATAATCTTCCTCAACCCCAACCTTAGCGTAGTAACTTCTCACTAGCATTCCTATTCCCCTAGAGAACGATATCAATTCCCGTGGCTTACCCTAATACTACACTACAACGATTAGGTTCACTGCCTAGGGTGTTGAAAACCTTGCTCGACGAAAAGGAAGTTCCTTTGACCCCGAACGACGCGTGTAGCGTTATCAAGTTTTTGGCGCCGCTGCCGGGGAATAGAATAGCTAGTTAGGAGTCCACCTCGTTTAGGTTTCTTTGCTTGATTCCTATCAAGTAAACTTTTTTTTTCCAATTTTTAGCTTCCTCGTAGTCTATCCCCCTTCTTCGTGACCTTTGTTCGTAACCTCATCACTTTTCATCATGGAAGGTGATAACCAACCACCACTCAACAACCCACCACCAAATAAATCACTTTCACTCAAAACCCAAACCAATGACCAACACAACCGCCGAAGCCGTTATGTGAGTAGAAACACCGACCTTCAAAATTTGCAGAAGGTATTCGATAGCACAATTAGGGAAGCTGTTGAGAAAGTGGTCAGCGCCTCTGTAGTTGGCTCCATGATCAACAGTAATTCGGAAGATGGCTTAGTAAATAAAAATGTGAATGAGGAGGATAGTGCTTATTTTAATCTTTACCCCACTAAGGAAGAAGTTGCCTACCATCAATACATAATCGATAATCCCCGATCACCCATCATTAGGATATGTCTAAAGGTTAGGAGAGGAAATCCTTGGAACCTCAAAATTCCTTGTATGATCGGATATAGGAATATCGAACATTCTTACATAGATACGAAATCTCCCATTAATGTGATGTCATCTGCTGTTTACAATGACATTATGAATGAGCGACTTAAGATTAGGAGAGACCCTAAGTATCCTGGTGGTGTTTGCAACTTTGTGGGAAGAGTCAAGGACGTACACGTCTTTATAGGAAATTTCACCTACCTAGTTGATTTTGTAGTCCTAGAAGACATTGGATGTGTAATTGACTATAGCTTATTCCAAGTAGTGCTAGGAAAACCGTTTGTTGAAACATCTAAAATGAGCCATAACAAGTATGATGGAACGGTTATGTTTGAGGAAGGAAATGATGAGATCACTTATAGGATGCCTTGGAAGACGAATGAATATGGCCATCTATCCCTTTTTGAACGAGACAACATTAGAGCTTTTGAGGACAAGAGCAAGGACGATGTAGAAAAAGGTTTTAAATTCATGTGGGAAAGAAGGAGGCTTTATTATAAGGATTGCTTGACCCTAGGGCCTAGGTATAGAGTCGATGAAAATTTTGTCAACATGATAGAATTCTCATTGAGAATGCAAAACGAGACAGCGTAGGGGCACGACAACGAGTCTAGCTACAAGACTCATAAATAAAGAAAAGCGATTCGTGGGAGGCAACCCATGCTTAATTGTTTGCTTGTTTGTGTCATATATCTTTTATTGATTGTTTATTCTCATGTTTAATTTGTAAAAATGCTTTATTTTGTCTTTAACCTCGTGTTAATTACATATAAAGGTATTTTACATAAGGAATAAGTGTAGGGAGGATTACACACGTTTTCAAAATAAACGTAAACATGAGAGTTACAATTATGAAAAAGATATACATGTGTGTTTGTTCGAGTCAAATGCTTGTATCGAGTAATAATGGATGTTTTGCAGGAAATTTTTCCAGATTCTAAAGATGTAAATTTTCCGAATTTTTCCGAAAATCGCAGACCGCTTTTGTCAGGATAACCCGACGGCGTCAGCTCGCAACCTGACGGCGTCAAGAAGGAGCAAAAACAACTGATTACTTTTTCTCGTTTTCTGAGCTGCTTATAATTTTTTGGAATTTTCCAGGTCTTAATTTTCCAGAAATTCTGTAAACATCCATTCCACAAGCATTATATCCTAGTTTAATAGAGTCCTATATATATTATTACCGCCGATTTTACGCGAAGGTTTCGTTTGTTTTCTTCAAGTGTGCATATTTAATTTACCAAGAAGAAGATACATAAGATGAGAAGGAGCTTTTCACGCAAACGTTCTTCTTGAAGAAAGATGTAACCACCACTTTACACGGATCCTACCGAGCTAATCAGGGGAGTATTAGTTTCTTTCATCTTTTATTACCTTCCATTATCATAACTTTGATACTTTCGGGGAACATTGGGGACAATGTTCAGTTTAAGTGTAGGGAGGGAAAATAAAACTGGAACTTTGAAACTATGCTTATCCTTGACTATTTGCTTTGTCCAATTGCATTTGCGTAATAAACCATGAGAAAATATCGGTTAGGGTAATTTTGGCACCAAATTTTTAATTTTTCATGACATATAGGAGTGGGCCATTAGTCTTAACAAAAGCGTCTCATTGATAGGAAGTTGCATGACTAGCACAAAAACCCTTTACCACTTAAATTCCACCCAAAATGTGAGGATCGCCCTTAGATTAGTAGGAATTAAAGCATTCATCTTTAATGCTTAGTGTGTGAACCGGTAGTATAATAGATTCTAGAACTTGTTTTGTGATGCATCCCGAGATCGCTAGTAAGATTACACTTGTGTAGTTAGGAATAACTAAATGATAAGAGGCATTAGGATAACCCTTGTTTGATACCCGTAATATAATTACTTCTTCCACATCGGTTGAGTAATTCCCCCACACCTTTGCGTTGTACTCATCTTTAGTACACGATACCCCTAGTTAACCCCTCAGAGCCTATCCTTTTCGCGGTTCTCGTGATGTTTCGGTTTTCCGGAATATCAATGAAGAGCATTGTTTACACCCCACCCCCAAATGTACACCCAAATCGCCTTAGCCTACCTTGTATGCACTCACTTTTAGTGCATTATTGTTATCACACTAAACCCTTAGTTCAATTATCTAGTTGCTTGCGTAAGTTGCTAAGTCGAGTCATATCCTTTGTACACAGTTTTGGGACGATTGGGACTCATGGGAAAAGTTAAATTTTGTGAGATGACGGGAAGGGAACGTTAAATTCAAATTCCCCTTATTTGCATAATAATGTACTCCAAGTGTTTTGATCTTTTCAATTCGGGTCATATTAGTGTTAGAGTAATAAAAACTCAAGTGTAGGGATGTGCCTATAAATCCCTTTCATTTGATGTTATCATAGATGATGGTAGAGTAAAAGTGTATGAAAAAAAAATCGAAAAAAAAATAATAAAAAAAGAGAAAAAAAAATATAGAGTGAAAAAAAAAACAACAACATACGGGCTACCATCCTACATCTATCTTTAAATTTATGTATGTTTATTTCAGTTATCTAGAGTCTAGAGTGTCGAGTCTTGACTTAGCAACGCCATTCTTCGCATGCTTGTAACATAAAGATTTTTGACTTGCCACCACTAAATAGCTTATCCCACCAAACCCTTTTTTTCCTTACCGTAAGCCTAACATTACAACCCCTTAAAAGACCTCTTTGATAGTCTTTCCTAGGTGCTTACGCCAAAGCGATGGAGGTTTGATCTAGTCTCAAGCCTATGGTAATCTATGTACTAGGACCGGTTAATGAGTGTTTATCTTCCATTTCCACTTTGATATATTTCATATACACCCGAGAGATGTGAGTATCCAAACACCCCATGTGAGGTGCTAGTATGTAATTTCCGGGGTTGTTATGACTTTTGCGGGGCTTATATGTGTTGTGGATTGTTTTAAACCAATGCTTCATGACCCCTAACTTATAAATTAATTGGCTAAAAGCACATTTGCTTGAGGACAAGCAAATACCAAGTGTAGGGATATTTGATAAGGATTTAAAAGGTACCATTTTGAGGGGTCATTTAAGCCCTTATTTGATCACTTTTGTATCCGTTATTGCTTAATATCGTTCCTTTTCACTTTTTAGGTATCTTGAAGGCAAAATGTTGGAATGACACTTATTCGGACGAAAAGGCGCGAATATACAAAGAAAATGGCCAAAGACAAGAATCGAGACACTCAGGCTGCTGGAACTGAAGAGGACGGCGTCAGGTGTTATCTGCGACACCGTCGGACCACTTTTGTGACGGCTCAGAAGCCAAATTGCTTATTTTCAAGTGACGGCCTTAGGTTTTAAAAGAGTAGGTCGTCGCAACTCAGACGGCCTAGATTTGATCCAGACGACGTCGAGATCTGAAGGGACGGCGTCACAAGCATAAGGTGACGCCGCCGAAGACTAACGCGGGCCAAGACGAAACCCTAATGACGGCGCACCCGGCGTCACAAATCAAAAGGTGACGCCGTCACATTTGTAATCCTATATATAGAATCCGAATTTTTTAGTTTTCAGTGTGTAGTCTTTTGGAGTAAAAACCTAAACCGAACCAAGGCTGTCTTGTACAGTATTTTAGGGTTCTATACCCTATCTTACATCAAGATAAGTGTTTTACTTCATTAATTCAATTATGTCTTTAATTAATTGTGTGTATGCTTGCATGTTTTCCATGTCCGGCTAATTTACTTGTGTGTTTGCTTAGGGAATATGAAACTTAATTATTGAATATTGATTGGTTGTCTCTTATCTTAATTGTTAATGATCTAGTATTGCGAAGGTCATTCGTTGTGTAGTTAATGCTTGATTAATCTTTGCGAACCTTAGCTTATAGTACCTAGAGTCATTGTAGGCTAAACCATCCGAAGAGTACCTTAGAGTTAAGTTTATAAATCCTAGAGATTTTGTAGGCGATAACCTTTGGTAGTTTCAAAGAGTTAGGGATAAACGCATACCCTACGACTTTAGACACACAACGCGATTAAGAATAAGGACGTGACAATTCAACCATTAATAGGAGATAATTAAGGAGTAATAAAACCTAAGTAAACACATCTTTAAATCATCATACGAGCACAAAATAATTAGACATAGACTCCATACACCTTAGATTAGATAATTAGACGAATAGAGTAATTGGTAGAAATACCAAAACCCCCAAATCCAAACCCCGAGATTCATAATTTCCATTTTCTAAAAAACATAAAAAGCTAAAAAATAATCTTCCTCAACCCCAAACTTAGCGTAGTAACTTCTCACTAGCATTCCTATTCCCCTAGAGATCGATATCAATTCCCGTGACTTACCCTAATACTACACTACAACGATTAGGTTCACTGCCTAGGGTGTTGAAAAACTTGCTCGACGAGAAGGAAGTTCCTTTGACCCCGAACGACGTGTGTAGCGTTATCAGCACTCTTCCCATTTCTCATTTTTTTTATTATACCTAAGGACTCTACACTATCTAGTGGATTGTCCATGGGTAGATCCCTCCGGCTCTGGCGGGATCAAGGGAACGAATACCTAACCTAACCATCCTTATATCTTCATGCATAAAATAAATTGGTCGGTCTTTTGGTATTGTTCATTCCACCTCGAAACCAATTGAAAACCATTTGAAAATCAATCAAGGTACTTGTGATATAAAATCAAAGCGTTTTGTACCTTAATTGGTTTTGATATTTTAGAAATGCTCCCCCTCAACATGTGCTTCAAGTGTTAGAAATTATTTCAGCACATGGAGGCAATAGAACTTTTGAAATCTTAGATTGAGAATGAAAGATCCAATCTTTGATTAAAATTTTCTAAAATGATCATCATCACTTCCCGATCAAGTATAGTATTTTAAGTACTTTGGATAAAAGATTTTGGAAGGATGAGGTTTTCTTATGATTGCTCCCCCTCAATATGTGCATCGATATTCGAAAGAGTTTTGCACATATTAGAGGGAACCTGCATTTTGAGACAAATCAATCACGCTTCAATACCTTTTGGTTTAAGATAAATGCTCCCCCTTAACATGTGCATGGAAAATTTGAAATCGTTTGGCACATGTAGGGAGGAGTGCTTGTTGTTATATTTCGCAAACCACTTATCAAATTATCGGTTTATATCCAATTTAAATCACAAATTCTCCCCCGATCACAATTTTCAAACCCCTTGAGATTTGTGATCTCAATTGATTTAAATTATTTTTGAAATCTTTTTTAGAGGAAAATGTGACTTGCTTTTAAAAACATTTCACTGATAAGGATTAGGTTATAAGACTTTAATCTCCAACGATCAAACATGCATAGGTATCTTATGAAAACACAACATTAGTCTTAGTCTAGATCCAATTATACAAAAACATTGTTATTTTAGATTATCCAAAAAAGACCTTGTTCGTTTACGTGCCAACTGTTTGAAAAATAACCTTTTGAATTGTTTGAAATCATTCTCCCCCTCAATCAATGACCAAGGTTGTTGATTGAGTGATAGAGATTTTGACAAATGATAAGTCCAGATGATTTTCAAAATTAAGTCCGAGTTATTTTCAAAGCAATTTATTTTTCATTAGATGACAAATATTTTTCAGAAGAATATTTAGAAGGAAAATGTTTGGGAGGAAACATTTGTCTTTTTAACGACAAATTTTCCTTATGAACTTTTGTTTTTAGAATTAGAGCATGAGGTTTCAAAACTAGATTAAGCATGGCTCTGTTCTTTCTTTTAGAAACGGGTTACTGCCTGAAATGACAATAAACCTACATTTTCTCCATCAAATTTTTTTAAAAAAAAAATTAAAAAAATATTTATTACTTCTGTTTGAACTTCATCTAAAGACCCATGTCATTTTTGAATGACAATTCAAAGTCCGTAGATGTTATCGAAACCAGAAATCATGATAAAAGAGACAAAATATTTTTGGAAAATTTTCAAGATTTTCTGATTTTATGGGTTTTTGAAAATTTTATATTTTTCTATTTTCTTTTTGTTGGTTTTATAATTTTATATTTTGCTTTTTTGATAAGATATATACAAAGAAGATAATTTGTTTAAGAGGATGATGAAATGAGTACCGAGATAAGGATATCGTTCAGCACGTTGTAGAAGAAAGAAATCAACATCTCTTAAACTTTCACCACCAAAGCATTCAAGGCTTGTAAGAAAATCGTCTGAACATGAGCCTTCTAAATGTGAATCTTTGGTAGCTTCCCCCCAAACCGACAATCTTCGAATTAAGACCATTTCCCCCCCAGAAGATGAAGTGAAGCAAACAGTCTAATTGTATGAAGCTTAAGAACCCGAAGAAGACGATAACACCGAAGTAACAAGTTAGCACGGATCATCTCTGCGGTTATCAAACCCTGGAATAAATGATTAAGCCCGATCACATGATCCTGTTGTGCGTCCCCGATGTACACATTGCTCTTCGAGTTTGAGCAATTGTCTATTCGGGAGAACAATATATCAACATCTTTATTTCACCAAATGCATTCCAGTTATCTAACATATAACCAATCAGCCCATAATGTACACATGTACCCAACAAGATTAGAGATGATGGCATACAAGTAACATGCTTAGTCACTGATCATCTCTTGCGAGTGTCAACTCCGGAATAACTGATTAATCCCGATCAAGTGAACATGTTGTGCGTCCCTGATGTACACATATCTCTCCCCTGATGGTTGCGATCTCATCGAAATCATCATTACCTTATGTACATGAAGCAATAACCGGAAGCACTTTATCATAAACCATATCGAAGATGTCGATAAGCAATATCATCTCACGCTCCAAATGTCCTTCTCATATTTCTTCCTACTGAAGGCCGAGTTAACACATAGCAAAAGTATCCATAGACCACTTCCCCCCAAATGGTTGGAATAATACATCCTTCCCCCAAATAGTTGGAATAATATATCCTTCCCCCAAATGGTTGGAATAATACATCCTTCCCCCAAATAGTTGGAATAACACACCAAAGGCTACGAGTTAAACACTAAGTTTCTCTGCGGTTATGACATTTGTCTTTCCCGGGATTACTTCAATAGAGAAGAAGTGTTAAGTTCATCACATGTACTCGTTGTGTGTTTAGATGTATGTCTCCTTCCCCCTTGCTGGTTTTGATACCTCAGAATCAGCAATACATTATACATACCAAATATTCTTGAAATAGAGAAGAACAAAAATTAGCTCAAATGAATCCTGTGAGAATCAACTGCTACAGAAACTCTCTCTGACTATCTTTATCGACCCATATGTAGACAATTTGAAGTGACCACTAATGAAGAAAACCTGATATACCAAACTTGAAACTGAAGTAGAATTCCCCGCATTTGCATCTTAAGCTTCCACTAATGTTGGAAGAACGGTGTCGAGAATTTTTTGCTCCAAGCAAATCTCTAAGTACTCAATACTCAACCACAGTATGAGACAGTAACACCTCTTAAGATTATCCACACCGTCATCTGCGTGTGACACTGAGTAAAACAACGTAACTCCTTTTAGTGATAGTTAACCAGGTCTTCAACCATCCATCCCGACAGCTGGTAACTAGATAAACCAAGTATTCAACTTAAAATTCTTAGTCCCGAGCAAGTTATCAAATAAGAACACGCCTTTGTGAAATTCAACTTCAATCTCAAATAAGTGATAAATGATTAACTCCGAAGTAATCAACTTGTGTCAAATGCCCAACACGTGAATAAACATACAATCGGATGTACGTCAATCCACTGAATGAACCGAAGAAAATGATTCCTCAACATCAATGCCTTCTTCCTAACAATTTCCACGTGCTACCAACTTTGCCTTGTTTCTCAATCCTCTTCCTAGTTCTTCAAGTTCACAGCTTCAATCCATTAGGATTCAGCCAATGCTTCTTTGTAGCCTATAGGTTTAGTTGAAGATATGAGAGCATCATAGTGACAAAACATGGCTTGTGTGGGTAGTTGGAGGCATGTAGAGACTGATCTGTAAGGTTCACCGATAATGTTTTCAAGCAGACGAGGTAGTCATTTTCCTTTATGTTCATGTAGTTGATTTACAGAGTGCACATTGGAAGGAACAATAATCCGTGAAGATTTGGCAAAGGAATACCAAAGAGCGGATCATTATTCATGAGTGCAACTGCAATATTATGATAGTCATTATCAACGCCTTGAGGAATAACTGGAGATTGGGTTTCTTGAGTAGTCTAAGTTGTACTTCTTAGATGGTGCATCTTGATCAATGTAGATTGAAGAAGGTGAACTAGCTGAGTCAGCAGGAACCGGAGCAGGAGCTTCAGGAACTGGATGATCAACATTCGTTAGAGGTTGGAAGTACTCATCAAACATATCTTGAAACAATGAATCCCAATTATCCTTAGTAAGTGAAGCATTAGGCGTTGAAGGAGAGTCGTGTGACCATAATTCAAGCAACCATCAACATGTAGTATATGCACTCTTCTCCCCCTAAAAAATTGCATCCGAAGTTGACATTTTTGATTTAAACAAGTGAATAAGAATACGATCAATGGTAAGCAGATCCCTTGATGACTGACATATAGTTTCTTCTCTCTTCACCCCCTAAAAAATTGCAAATGAATTTTGCCGTTTTTGATTGAGCAAGTGAATAAGAATATACACCAATGAACGTAGATCCACTTGAGGGTTGAATGAGCGTGGGAAAAACATGAAGCTTGTTGATGAAGAATGTCGATGAGAATGGTCATAAACATGAAGATTTCTCTTCTTTTGAAGATAAAGCGCACTAAAGCGTACACCTTTCTTTTCTATGAGGAATGGGGCCTGAAGTGTTATCTGCAGACGCCATAATGATGAAGTACGAGGCCTGAACTGATGTGAATAGACGTCATAGTCATTTCCCTTCATCTGTTTAGAGCAGCCTTAATCCAAGTACCAACGGATGATTTATACGACCTGCATTGGAACACAGACAAAGGTGGGACTTTGAAAACATTAGATCCCCATGTGAAAATGGGTTCCTTTTGGTTAGCGCAAACAATCTGTTGGATCGATGTACTCTAACCAAACTAACTTAAATATCTTGTTAAGGTTTAATAACCTCGGATAAATCCTAAGTTATTAACAAAGAAACACTGAGCAAACTCTATTAAGTATGCGGAATTTACTTAACAAAGCTAAGAAGAATAACTTTAACTTTGAACAATTTTATTAATAACTCTAACTCTGCTTATTATGCAGATTCTTTAACAACTCTAATAATATCGAACTTCTCTCTAAAACTCTAATAATGTCGCGTATATCTAATATCAATCTAGGGGTCCTTTTATAAGCTCAAGGATAACCCTAAACGATTTACAATTTGTATCCTTGTACGACAAGTAATCTAATAAAGAATATTCTAGAATTTCAAGACTTTCTATAAACGAATATAACAGTTCTTTTAGCCTTGCAGTACTTTGACTTCTTCAGCAATACTTTGACTTCCTCTTTAGCAGTACTTTGACTCTTTGACTTTTTCCAGTACTTTATCATTCTTCAACACTTTCATATCCCAACAATCCTCCCCTAACTTGAATTCTACTAGCTTGACTTTAAGTTCCTTTGTGAATTTATCTTTAACAGCTCCATCTTTAAGGAAAGATTATGTCTTAGTCTTTGGATTGTATCTCTGTAGTTTATGTGCATGTATCAAAGTATCTTTAGAATTATTCTTTAAAGCATTCAAAGAACTCCATCTCTTCAGCAACACAAAGAACATATGACAATTTTTACATTAATTCAGTTTAAGTTGCAGTCTATTCTCATCACTTCCTGGTGTGTTAACTCCTGTGAGAGGTGAATCATTGAAAATTTAATGGATTTGAGTTCTCTTAACCAAAGCCATTAACTCTGGAGTATCCAAATGTTTTGGGGTGTAAGACCATGGTACATTGATAACCATATGATTTTTAGCAAATCATCAGCTATCAACAGATTTGAGTTGTCTTTACCAAAAGTTGTACCCTTCTTGACTAGTTAGTTCTTTCATCATGGTGAACTAATTACCATATAATGGTTTTTCCACAGCCTTTACCACAAGCCATTTTCTTGTGGGCTAGCCAACTCTTCATATTACTGATATGGTGAGTTGATGACCATACAACTTATTAGCAAGTTGTCAACTAAAAACGGATTTGAGATATCTTTACCAGAGCCGTTTGCTCATGGATTAGCCAATCCTTTTGTAACCATGGTGGATTGATAACCTATTGATGTTACCATCTCAAAAACCATTTATTTTATTCAACCTTTGTTTCAAAATATTTGTTACTTATCAAAAGGTTTCTTTCAAAAATCACTTAACTAGTTAAAAGCTGCAAGTAGTACTTTGATGAAAGTACTGTTTGACCAGCAGTACTTTGAATAAAGTACTGATATTTCAAAAAGAATTTATTCAATTAAAATTCATACCAGTTATTCATCATCATCAGCAATTGTAGTCCATCTGATAAAAAGCTTGATGACCAGACATGCTATTTCATTATCTTCTTCTACTTCCATTCCATGCTCCAGCATCCTCCTCATAAGTTCTGGTGTAAGAGGATATCTTCTATTAGCTAACATGTGAATCATAATTCCATCTTCAAGCTCTAGAACATGTACTCCAGATTCTTCAAAGAATCTCCAGCTAACAATCTCCCAATTCTCTTGATTCTTCCAAATTTCAGCAGTGCTTTGTTCTTCAGTTTCCCATAAGGTTGTGAGATCTCCAAGCAACACTAAACCAACTCCTTTTGATGGATTTTGTTCAAAGTAATTTCGCACCACATGATATAAATAGAATAAATCCACTCTATCTATGATGTGCAATAAATCCCATAGCCTGTTGAACACTCTGAAGCTTTCATCTTCTCTATGAAACATCAGATAACTTCCATCTTTTGAGTCTACAACTTCAAAAGTAATAATTTGAGATTTGTTCATCTTCATCTCAGCATCATCTATAGAATACTCAAAATCCACTATTCTTAAGTAATTCTTTAGTTCATCAGTAGTATCAGATCGTAACTCAACTTTGTCTTTCTTTGATGACTGAATATCTTCAACTTCGGTTTTTCTTTTTCTTTTTCTATCTTTTTCTTTCCAAGCAACATCATCTTTTTAATCTTTGATGCTTTCAACATTTTTCTTATAAGCTTCCCTAACAGCATCATACAATTCTTTCATCTCATGATATTTAAACCTCTGCAATCCTTTATATCCTTGACTTTTTAAATAAGCCATCATTGCATTTCTGTCTTTAGCTCGATTTGGTCTTCTTGGTAGAAATCTAACAGGAATAGGTGACTCTAATGGTTCATCAGCTTCATCATTCAATTCCTCTTGCAATTTCTTAGCTGCTTCTCTATTCTGAGCTTCTTCAGCTTCCTTAGCTTCTCTATCTTTATCATTTAATTCCTCTTGAATCTTTCTAGCTGCTTCCTCATTCATAGCAACTTGAGCAGCTCTTATCTGTGCTAAAGTTGGTTTCTTTTTCTTCTTTGTTTCTACCAATACACCTTTTCCTTTATCCTTAGGATCAATAACAGGTTGAGAAACTCTTGATTGTTCCTCTTCTTGTACTCCTGGAATACTAACACCCCTTGGCTGTCACACCCCCAAATTACCTGTTTTGCAGCGGAATGGAATTCCTGGGGATTGACTGTCATAGCATCACAATCACAGTTATATTGAACGACCTAAAGTGTCGTTTGAAAAGAACATCGTTTGATTTAATAAAACAATCAGAGTTTACAAAGTAGGTCCCAAATGAAAATCAACTTGTGCGGAAATAAGTTTGTTACAATTCAAACGATGTTTTAAAGTACGTAAAACCCAAGTGAGACGCGTCGTCATCGCGACTCCATGATGTGTCCAAATGCATGCCATGAAGTGAATGCCTTAGATACCTGAGATATAACATGCTAAAAAGTGTCAACACAAAGGTTGAGTGAGTTCATAGAGTTTGAGTTGAAATGAAAAGCCGTTCGAAATCGTTTATGCAGCAAAGGCATTGTAAATCGTTGAAATGTAAAGACTATCAAAATCGATTATGTAGCAAAGGCATTGTAAATCGTTGAAATGTAAAGACTATCAAAATCGATTATGTAGCAAAGGCATTGTAAATCCACTCAGTTCCAAGTCCCGCCCATACAAAACTTGCAACCTGTGTGTTCACAACCCACTGCCAGAATATGTATAGTTTATGTTCAAACAGAAATCGTCAAATGAATTCACAATAGTACCTAACTCGACGTAAAACCATAGGTTTAATTAATTCGTTTGAACTCAATCATCGTAGTGTGAGTTAAATTGTTTCACACTCATCGTAAAAAAAAACAACATCGTATTTATTTCACTAAGTTCATGACACCAAAGCGTAAACATCGCACCAATAGAAATTGGTAATCATCGTTTCATCGCCGCCCTAATAGGTAAACTTGCCAATTTACCTTAATGATTCAAATATTGTGCGCCGATTTCCCTAACTGGGTCAATAGGAGCGGGAGTGTTAATTCCAATAGGCCTATTCACTATACTCGCCACCCAAGTGACTAATGGTTAATGATGTAGGGACTTCGAACATGGCAAATACTTAGTGACAATAAAACATCGGATATAGCATACAGTTCAAAGCATTTGTGTTCAATTTAAAATGTAGCATGTATCTCCCCCAAAAGTAGTATAAAAACAATTGAAAGTGGGGCTATGAAGACTCACGGTTATTCATCAAAGTTTAAAGTAATTGTGAAAGTAAATGAAAACAGTTTGAGCATGTATCTCCCCCAAAAGTAGTATAAAAACAATTAAAAGTGGGGCTATGAAAACTCACTTGGTAAACTGGAATAATGGCAAAAGTGAGTACACCGAGGTATAATGTGATGCTCTAATCTGGACCTATTACGAATGATATGACATGTAATGAGTTGCAATGTAATGTTATGCATGCATTTCGTATGTTATTTATACTATTTACGAGTTTTAAAAAAAAATATTACTTGTCGTCGAAAAATACTCGTTTGACGTCTTGACCCTTCAAAAATGACTTTACAAGTTTTTACGTCAAAATGTCATCCTACAATGGTTTTATAATGATTTTTGGTGAAATTATCACTTTTCGTCGCAAAACAATGTCGTAGGAAATTTCTTGAAAGTGACAAAAATGGCTTTGGAAAACTAGTCGTAAAATGGTGTACGTCGAACGTTAGAGAACGAACTCAACGGTTTTGGAAAGTTTGTATCGAAATCTAGAAGTTTCAGTTCAGGAGTTTTCGTCCAAAAGGTCTCTAACATAAAGATATTAAGGGTTAAAGATAGTGATTTTTGTTACCGAAACACTTATCTCGTAAAAATAATATAGTTTTTCTAAAAATAATAGTTACGGCAAGTTTATGAAAACGTGCATATCTTAGTCGTTTCAAATCCGTTTTCTACGTATTATACGTCCTTAGCTTCGTATCAAAGTATACTAATATATTTTTGACAAGTCGAAATAATTTGCAAAGCTTAAGGTTCGTTTTTGACCCGAACAAACTAAAAAACAGCTTGCTGAATTTTCTGAAAAGTATACGTTTCGTCGTCAAACTTTAAAAATTCACCACGACTTCGTTATAACTCCGTTTTTATCCGTTCAAAAGGCCACGGATTCGTTTTAAAGTATATTTTCTAAATATCAAGGCCAAAGTTTCGTTCCAACAGTAGGTTTTTCCAGAAATTCGAAACAAGGACAGAACCTATTTATATAGTTATCGAAAATAATTTTTCTCGGACAAAACCTATTCTAATCCCTTCAAATCAACTCCAAAGCTAATCTAATCCTACCATACACCTTCTTAGGGTGTCATGGGTTCCTAGACATCATCAAGACCAACCAATACCAAGGGGATAATTATAGGATGACCAAATATATATATATACTCTAAAATCATGAAAAATGGTATAAATCACATATGTCTTGCATGTTGCTCCAAAAATAAAAAGATACATATGAAATGATAAGGAAACATGAAAATGAAAGAATCATGCTTACAAGTTACTATGATGAGGTGATTAGAACAAGGATTGTCCTAAATACTCTTGGTTTTTATTTCAAAACCATATAAAGAGTATAACTAGATTGTAAATAACTTGAGCTTGAAAATTTTGATCCCTTGCTCTTGAAGTGGTGACCGGTTTTGAGAAGCCAAAAGGAAGAGAGAAAAGTTTTTTTTTTTTTTTTACTAACACTTGAAGATAAATGAGGTAAATGAGAAAATGAAAGTGTAGGAAGACTTATTTGTACATGTAACATTTAATACCAATCAAGACCAAACCATGCCACATTAATTGATAACCCTCCCCCTTGGTCGGCCAAGGGGGGAGGGATATGAGATATTTATTTTTTTTTTAAACTATACTTATATATATATTTTGTATAATTTGATAAAAGGTATAAGAAAAAGGTGTAGACAATTGTAACTTTTTTTTTTGGTACAAATAAGTTTTTAGTAAATCAAAATAGAATGTAATGAGTTAATAAAAATTGTAAAAATACATTCCTTGTGAAATTTGAGTGCTAAATAATTATCGTACCATTTTTAAGAAAAACGACGTAATAATTAAACTTTTACGATTAATATACCAAATAAATTTGAAACACTAGGAAAACTAAAAATATAGTTTTTATGAACTAAATGTAAGTTTAGAAATACCTCGGGATCATTTTTGAAAGTAACGGGTTAAATATTCAAAATAAAAACTCACGCGATAAAGATTATTAAATAAAAATTTCGCGTTGAAAGTGAAACAAAATGTCATGAATGAATTAATGAGATGCAAATGATGTCAATGAAATGTAGACTAATCATAGTCCATATGAAATGTACGTGATGTTATGATCATGAATTCGCCGCTAAACCTTCAAGGTTACGCGAATTTGGAACACGTAAACCAAGTTTACGATAAATGTTGAAATAATGAAGCATAAATCGTTTCGAGAAATGACCTGAAAGTACGGGTTGTCACATTCAAGCCATTCAAAAAGGAATTCACCCCCAATTCAATCGTTGTTAGATCTAACGGGTTTAGGGTTTGATGTGGCAAACTTTCCCATTCCCGAGCAAAATCCTCAAAAGACTTTTGGTAACCGATTTTTGCTTAATCCCACAACTCATCAAACAAGAACTGCCATACGATTAGGCTAAATCGGTTTAGGTAACAACTTGTTTCTAGCTCGATCTTTGCAACTCATCAAACAAGAACGCCACGGATCAAACCGAAACAAGTGGTTTGAAGAAAATCTTTGAAAATTTGGCTCGATTACGAATTGCTTACACATATAAGCCTACTACTCCCTTCATCATGATGATTCTTCCTGAATAAGACATAGGTGATCAGGCTATGTATAATTTAGGAGTAACTATGCAATGCTTGGACTAATCGACTCATATTATGTTTGGTGTTGAGTCAACTGATGTTAAAATTGTGATGAATATCGGGAGAAGACATGGAGAAGTGTCGTTAAAATGATAGTTAAAGTAAAAGAATTGAAATCCTCGTAAATGATAACAAATCGGAAAGAAAATAAAGTACGATAGATGAGAATATTTTACAACAAGTGGTTTATCAAACGTAAATACATCTTAGGTTATAAAGATTCGGATAACATGGAAAACATAAACTTAGTACGACATAGTACATAAGGAGAAATAAGACTGTTAGTTTCCTAACTTCTTCGCCTTCCGCCGTTGATACCTTGACGAGCTCCTCTTCCTCCTTCAACATATATACACATTCCCATGAGCACCTTCAACTGGTTGACCTTGGTTTTGAGGACATTGATTCCGATAGTGTCCTTGTTCCCCACATCCAAAGCATGTGACTACGGCTTTACCTTTACAATCCCTGGCTAAATGTCCCGGTGTTTTGCATTTGTGGCACTTGGCAAGTATGGCAAGGACCCGAAAGTGATGAAAATTACATCGATTACATAGTGGGTGTGTTCCAAAGATACCTCTACCTCTCATTGGTAAAATGACATAAACCATTCCCGCTTCTTGCCTTCTATTTTGTTGTTGGTGACGGTTAGTATTGCGGTTTTGGTTGTTGTTGTTATCATCTCCTTGGTCGTTTTCCCATTTCCTTTTGTTGTTGTTGATTTGGTTATCGTCGCTGTAGTTGGTACGATGGTTGGGGTTGTTGTTGTTTCGGTTGGTGTTGGTGTACTTGCCCCTCTTCACCACTTGTGCCATCAACTTCTCGAGTCACTAATAGCTTCCTCCATTGTTTGTGGATCAAACGGTCACATCTCCTTGAATTACTTCGAAGTCCCCGATGAAAGCCTCTAGCAACTTCTCATTATCGTAAAACCATGGACGGGCATAACACGCCCAATTCTTGAAATCTCCGAGTGTAAGTGTCAATATCGTACCCAATGGTTACTAATTCATAGAACTCCTCTCCAACTTTTGATTTCCGACGAGGACAAAACTTCTTAGTCACCAAACCCTTAAATTGCTTCCAAGTAAGCTTGAAAGCATTCTCCATTCCAATCGGTTGAGCATAAGAATTCCACCACGATAATGCTCCATCGGTAATGTGCTCAGAGCAAATTTAACCTTACTATCATCCGGACAGTTGCAAAGCAAAAACATCGACTCCAATTTTTCAAACCATCGAACCATTGCCGTAGTCTCGTACCTCTTTAAATTTCGTGGGCTCACCACTTTTGAAGTCCTTGTATCGAACATTTCTTAACTCCGATCCTCCGGCATTTCAAGAGCAGCCTAAGCTGCCTTACAGCAAAGCAGCAGCAGAAGTATTCCACTGCTTCCGCTCAACTCTTAAAGCATTAGCAATGCTATCATTCACCAACTTTTGAATTGTCGCTGGGTCATTTCAAGCTGTAGCTTTCTTCTGCCATATCTTCTTCACAACAAGAGGAAATGTGAGACGTAGCAAAAATCCGATGTTAATAATAAACGCTCCAAAGAGATGTGATAAGAGATGATAAGTCTGAGGTTATTTTTCAAAATAATCGACGGGTTCTGAAAAGATGGGTTATGAGGTGTCGTAAGTGCTTCAAATGTATAATGGTTTAGTGACTTAGTGTGAATAAAGTGTAACTCGACATGTTAGTGGTGAAACAAAGGAGTGAGAGTGACTTCGCCCTATTTAAAGGTTTATCTCGTATTCGCCGTTATCGATGATGAATCACCGGTGATATAAAAATTGTGATAGGGAATGACAAGGAATTCTCCACATTAGAGTATGAAGAAAGAATAATGGAATGGGTATTTAAGGGCATCCATGTGACAATCGTTATGAAATGAAAGTAAATAACTCAAAAATGTACGATAAATCGTGACGCAGTGAACATGCACTTATGCTGAAATGATGAGATGCTATGATAATGTAGTTATAGTCTAGGGTCAATGATGCAACCTAGTTCTCTATAATCAAGCTCGATGCCAATCTGCCACACCCCAAATTACCTGCTTTTGCAAATGAATGGAATTCCCGGATTGACCGTCATAGCATCACAATCACATTATATTGAACGACCTAAAGTGTCGTTTGAAAAGAACATCGCTTGATTTAATAAAACAATCAGAGTTTACAAAGTAGGTCCCAAATGAAAATCAACTTGCGCGGAAATAAGTTTGTTACAATTCAAACGATGTTTTAAAGTATGTAAAACCCAAGTGAGACGCTGGCGTCATCGCGACTCCAAGATGTGTCCAAATGCATGCCATGAAGTGAATGCCTTAGATACCTGAGATATAACATGCTAAAAAGTGTCAACACAAAGGTTGAGTGAGTTCATAGAGTTTGAGTTGATATGAAAAGCCGTTCGAAATCGTTTATGCAGCAAAGGCATTGTAAATCGTTGAAATGTAAAGACTATCAAAATCGATTATGTAGCAAAGGCATTGTAAATCGATGAAATGTAAAGACTATCAAAATCGATTATGTAGCAAAGGCATTGTAAATCCACTCGCCCAAGTCCCGCCCATACAAAACTTGCAACCCGTGTGTTCACAACCCACGCCGTAATATGTATAGTTTATGTTCAAACAGAAATCGTCAAATGAATTCACAAAATAGTACCTAACTCGACGTAAAACCATAGGTTTAATTAATTCGTTTGAACTCAATCATCGTAGCGTGAGTTAAATTGTTTCACACTCATCGTAAAAAAAACAACATCGTATTTATTTCACTAAGTTCATGACACCAAAGCGTAAAACATCGCACCAATAGAAATTGGTAATCATCGCTTTCATCGCCACTCTAATAGGTAAACTTGCCAATTTACCTTAATGATTCAAATATAGTGCGCTCGATTTCCCTAACGGGTCAATAAGCGAGTGTTAATTCCAACAGGCCTATTCACTATACTCGCGCTCACCCGCAAGTGACTAATGGTTCATGATGTAGGGACTTCAAACATGGCAAATACTTAGTGACAATAAAACATCGGATATAGCATACAGTTCAAAGCATTTGTGTTCAATTTAAAATGTAGCATGTATCTCCCCCAAAAGTAGTATAAAAACAATTGAAAGTGGGGCTATGAAGACTCACGGTTATTCATCAAAGTTTAAAGTAATTGTGAAAGTAAATGAAAACAGTTTGAGCATGTATCTCCAAAAAGTAGTATAAAAACAATTAAAAGTGGGGCTATGAAAACTCACTTGGTAAACTGGAATAATGGCAAAAGTGAGTACACCGAGGTATAATGTGATGCTCTAACTGACCTATTACTTAATGATATGACATGTATGAGTTGCAATGTAATGTTATGCATGCATTTCGTATGTTATTTATACCATTTACGAGTTTTAAAAAAATATTACTTGTCGTTTAAAATACTGCTTGACGCCTTGACCCTTCAAAATGACTTACAAGTTTTACCAAAATGTCATCCTATAATGGTTTTATAATGATTTTGGTGAAATTATCACTTTTCGTCGCAAAACAATGTCGTAGGAAATTTCTTGAAAGTGACAAAAATGGCTTTGGAAAACTAATTAAGTCAGAAAATGGTGTACGTCGATCGTTAGAGAACGAACTCAACGGTTTTGGAAAGTTTGTATCGAAATCTAGAAGTTTCAGCTCAGAGTTTTCGTCCAAAAGGTCTCTAACATAAAGATATTAAGGGTTAAAGATAGTGATTTTGTTACCAAACACTTATCTCGTAAAAATAATATAGTTTTTCTAAAAATAATAGTTACGCAAGTTTATGAAAACGCATATCTTAGTCGCTTCAAATCCGCTTTCTACGTTTTATACGTCCTTAGCTTCGTATCAAAGTATACTAATATATTTTTGACAAGTCGAAATAATTTGCAAAGCTTAAGGCTCGCTTTTGACCAACAAACTAAAAACAGCTTGCTGAATTTTCTGAAAAGTATACGTTTAAATCGCCGTCAAACTTTAAAAATTCACCAACTTAATTTCAAGTATAACCCGCTTTTATCCGCTCAAAAGGCCACGGATTCGTTTTAAAGTATATTTTCTAAATATCAAGGCCAAAGTTTCGTTCCAACAGTAGGTTTTTCCAGAAATTCGAAACAAGGACAGAACCTATTTATATAGTTATCGAAAATAATTTTTCTCGGACAAAACCTATTCTAATCCCTTCAAATCAACTCCAAAGCTAATCTAATCCTACCATACACCTTCTTAGGGTGTCATGGGTTCCTAGACATCATCAAGACCAACCAATACCAAGGAGATAATTATAGGATGACCAAATATATATATATACTCTAAAATCATGAAAAATGGTATAAATCACATATGTCTTGCATGTTGCTCCAAAATGAAAAGATACATATGAAATGATAAGGAAACATGAAAATGAAAGAATCATGCTTACAAGTTACTATGATGAGGTGATTAGAACAAGGATTGTCCTAAATACTCTTGGTTTTTATTTCAAAACCATATAAAGAGTATAACTAGATTGTAAATAACTTGAGCTTGAAAATTTTGATCCCTTGCTCTTGAAGTGGTGACCGGTTTTGAGAAGCCAAAGGAAGAGAAAAAGTTTTTTTTTTTTCACTAACACTTGAAGATAAATGAGGTAAATGAGAAAATGAAAGTGTAGGAAGACTTATTTGTACATGTAACATTTAATACCAATCAAGACCAAACCATGCCATTATTATTGATAACCCTCCCCCTTGGTCGGCCAAGGGGGGAGGGATATGAGATATTTTTTTTTTTTTTAAACTATACTTATATATATATTTTGTATAATTTGATAAAAGGTATAAGAAAAAGGTGTAGACAATTGTAACTTTTTTTTTTTTTGTACAAATAAGTTTTTAGTAAATCAAAATAGAATGTAATGAGTTAATAAAAATTGTAAAAATACATTCCTTGTGAAATTTGAGTGCTAAATAATTATCGTATTCATTTTTAAGAAAACGACGTAATAATTAAACTTTTAACAATTAATATACCAAATAAATTTGAAACACTAGGAAAACTAAAAATATAGTTTTAATGAACTAAATGTAAGTTTAGAAATACCCTGATCATTTTTGAAAGTAACGGGTTAAATATTCAAAATAAAAACTCACGCGATAAAGATTATTAAATAAAAATTTCGCGTTGAAAGTGAAACAAAATGTCATGAATGAATTAATGAGATGCAAATGATGTCAATGAAATGTAGACTAATCATAGTCCATATGAAATGTACGTGATGTTATGATCATGAATTCGCCGCTAAACCTTCAAGGTTACGCGAATTTGGAACACGTAAACCAAGTTTACGATAAATGTTGAAATAATGAAGCATAAATCGTTTCGAGAAATGACCTGAAAGTACGGGTTGTCACATTGGCTGTGATAAACCTTGCAAAATTACAGCAATGGTTTCATCATCACTTGCAGTATGAATAGGTTTGGGTTTAGCTTCTTGTTCTTGTATGACAGTTGAGGGACCAACAACTTCTTCATGTACAGTTGTTGAAGGACCAACTTCCTTTTCAAAGTCTAACAACCTTGGAGTAATCAATTCTTGCCTGTAGGATCCTTGTTGTTGAAAAGCAGTACTTTGATCTTGGCATCTGATCATCGGGCATTTGAACTTGAACATCAATAACTTGCTCCTCAGTTTCTTGAATGACCCTGTTTCTTCGTCTTTTCATGTTCTTCAAGACCTTCGGGTTCATTTTCCTTAACAATATATTCTTTCAAATTCCTTTCTTCTAAATTCCTCCCCAATTGGACAGAAGATTGTTTGTGAACCTTTTGGCGCTTTGATCTTCCTAGACCGCCTTTTGCTCCTTCTTTTAGATTTGACCCATATACGATGATGTTGAACCAATGGCCGCACAAAATGCTTGAGCCTTCTAAACTTGAGCTTCAATTTCTTAAGTCATTTAGCTTGAGCCTCAATAGTCTTTTTCAATTTGACTAACTCCCTTGTCAAAACATAATTATCCAATGTCAAATCTTCAGGGGATAGAGTATGTGAATCATCTCCTTGAATTGGCTTAATGTTCCTCCTGGTTGAGAAGCAGCAGAACATCTTTGTGGAGATGGAGAAGGTGAAACCGCAACATCTTTTGAACTTTAGTACTTGGGGAAGCAGTACCTTGGGATGCAGTACCTTCTTGAGATGCAGCACTTTGAGAAGCGGTACCTTCAGATGCAAAGATTGCAGCATCACCCTTCACTATCTTCATCTTCTCAGAGCATCACCGACAGCTTGAACGACTTCCATCATAGAAGTAGTTAATGGAGTGTCCCTTCCAGTGAATAAATCACTCTTCCTAGCCACAAAGGTGAAAATTTTGGCTTGTTGAACCACAACAGGTAAAAGACTTGTAGGCTTAGGAACATCCGAAAGTTGTTTATTGAGGAATACTTGAACAAACCTTGGATACATCAGCCAGTTTGAACCATGAGTGATGTGGGAAAGCATTCCATCTAGAATGAGCCTTGAAAAATTGAAAACACGATCTGTAGCCAAGCCCACAATAGCAGATGCTATGTTTGATCCAAATTGCTCCCATGAAGTACTTTTAGCACTAATACAATGAAGCAACACATGCACTAAAAACTTCCAGTGCGGACAAAATAGTTGTTGTGACAACTCGTATTTTCAGGTCATATTTCAAAACATTACTCATGCTTCATCATTTATTATTTATCGTAAACTAGATTTACGAGCATCAAATTCGCGCAACCTTAATGGTTTAGCTGTGAATTCATGAACATATCATCAAGGGCATTTCATATAGGCTAGGTTTAGTCTACATTTCATTAGCATCATTATCATCATATTAGTTCATTCATGGTTTTGCATTTTACATTAAACGTATAATTTCATATTAAATAAACGCTATCGCGTAATTAATTATTTTGAACAATTGATCCGTTACTTTCAAAAATTATCCCAATATATTTTTATACTCATATTAAGTTTATAAAAAATAATATTATGAGTTTACCCAGTGTTTCAATTTATTTCGTATATAAATTGTTATATTTATATAATTACGACGGTTTTCGTAAATTCAACTCGATAAATATTTATTTCACTCAACTCATGTAAGAAATGTATTTTTTATAATTTTTATGACTTCAATATATTTTATCTTGACCCGTTAAAAGTTATTTTTATCTAACGCTACCCTAAATACTCATATGTGTATTTAACTTACCACATATCCTCAATTTACTTACACTAAACTACACTTATACATATTTAAAAAAAAATATATATATTAAAGATGACTAACACCCCCTTGTCGATAAGGGGGGTGAGTCATTTGCTTTTCCATAATATCTCTTCTATGTATATTGTATTATACACATACTTTACACTTATCACATTCATTTATTTCACAAAGCAAAGACCAAAGCACTCTTCTTCCTCTCTTCCTCTCCAAAACCGGCAACCACAAAGGACCAAGAGGATTTCATCAAAATTTTCAAGACAAGGTTTTTTTACACTCTAGTATCACTTGTTGTTAAGGTTTTGCAATAAAAACCTATGGTGATTAGGAAAAATCCATTGTCCATAAACCTCATCAAGTTACTAGTAAGCATTCATATTCATGTTTTTATTTCATATTCATTGTTATGGTCATTTCATTTTACTTGAGAAAACATGCAAGTCTCATGAGGTTTATACCACTTTTACATTGATTTTAAGAGTTATATATATATTTGACATCCTATAATTACTCCTTGTTATAAATCACTATTGGTGATGTCTAGGAACCCATGACACCCTAAGAAGGTGTATGGTAGGATTAGAATAGCTTCGGAGTTGTTTTGAATTGGTTGGAATAGGTTTGGCGCGTGAAAAACTCATTTCGGCTAGATATTTGGAAAATACACTTTAAAACGAAAACGTGGCCGCTTGAACGGGTTAAAACGGAGCTATAACGAAGAAGTTATGAATTTTTGAAGTTTGACGACGAAAACTAATTATTCCAGAAAATTCAGCATGCTGTCTCGACTTTTTACGAATACAAAATGAGTCTTAAGCGTTGTTAAATGTGTCATTTTAATTATCAAAAAATATATTAGTATATGTTATCACGATTCCGTGGATATAAAGAACAGAAAACGGTCTGACTTATAACGACAAAGTTATTCACATTTTAAAAAGTTGCCGTAACTTTATTATAAGAAAAATTAGTATATTTCTATTAGACAAACTTTACGTCAACAAAGGACCACGTTGAGGGTCGTTTTTAACAATGACGAAGTACTTTTTATAAAGTGATGTCTTCTAGTAAAAAGTAAGTTCGCCAAGCATATTTTCCAAAATGTCAAACTATTTGTCAAGCGGAGTTGTAACGAATAAGATACGGTCACTTAAATTTTTGCCGAAAACCATCCTTAAACTATATTTTGGACACAAGTACCATACTTTACCTATATTTTTCTCTATGATCGGAACCTCTAGGATGAAAACTTAAACACTAAAACTTTGCGATAATGATACAAGCTTCCCAAAACCGTTGAGTTTGTTTCTTAACACTCGACGTGCATCATTTTACGACTAGCTTTTCGAGGCCGTTTTAGTCACTTTCATGAATATTTCAACGACATTATTTTACGACGAAAAGTTATAATTTCTTAGTTAATCACTAAATGATTATCGTCGGATATCATTTCAATGTAAATACATTTGGAGTAATTTAAAAATGGTCAAGACGTTAAAAGATTATTTCTCGATGAGAAATATTATTTTCACAAATTCATAAGTGGTATAGATATCATCCGAATTGCATGCATAACATTACATCATAACTTATTATGTATCATATCATTCATAATAGGTCAAGTTTAGAGATTCACGCTACATTTCGGTGTATCCACTTTTGTCATTATAATCATTGCAAAAGGTGAGTTTTCATAGCCCCACTTTCAATTGTTTTGTACTATATTTTGGGGGAGATACATGCTCAACTACTTTCTTTTGTTTACACAAGTACTTTAAACTTTTACGGATTATATTTCGTGAGTTTCAGTAGTCCCCTACTTTTATATGTTTTAAACTATTTTGGGGGAGATGCATGCTTAACTACTTTTCACAAGTACTTTAGATTTTAAAGATAACTTCTATCATGATCACCATTGTTTCAAAAACCGAATGTTGTACTATATTAATTGTTCTTGTTTGAGTGGTATAGTTCTACGTCGTATAAAGTTCTAAATCGCTTGACTATCTGAAACATTGGGTCACGTACTATTGATTATGTGCTATAGTTCTACGTCGTATAAAGTTCTATGTCAGTTGACTACGGATACATTAAGTCATGTGCTATTGATTAGGTGTTATTGTTCTACGTTGAGTTAGTTACTATTGTGAATTCCTTTGACATCATGTGTTTGAACATAAACTATACATATTTTGGCAATGGGTTGTAAACACACAGGTTGCAAGTTTTGTATGGGCGGAACTTGGAACTGAGTGGATTTGCAATGCCTTTGCTGCATTAACGATTTTGAAAGGCTTTACATTTCAACGCAAACTCTATGAACTCACTCAACCTTTGTGTTGACACTTTTTAGCATGTTTTATCTCAGGTATCTAAGGCATTCACTTCATGGCATGCATGTGGACATATCATAGAGTCGAGGTGACGACGCGTCACACATGAGATTTATGCACTTTAAAACATCGTTTGGCTTGTAACAAATTATTTCCGCACAAATTGATTTTCATTTGGGACCTATCTTTGTAAACTCTGATTATTTTATTAAATCAAACGATGTGTTTTCCAAACGACACTTTAGGTCGTTCAATATATCTCAGAATCGCGGATGCTATGACGGTCCAATCCCCATGAATTCCATTCACAAGAAAATCGGTAATTTGGGGGTGTGACAGTTGTTTCCTGAATGTTTGTTCTGTTAATGACCCTTCATAACCAATGTGTCCAAAAGTATCCCAAATTAGTTGCTTATCAAAACGAACAGCCCCATCTTCATCATTAAACAATAAGTCTTCTCGAATAGAGGCTTCAGTAACCTTGATATGTTTCCCAGCAACCCTATCATGAATATACTCTTCATCATTCTCCATATGAACCCTAGCTGTTTCCCAAAATTGTTGAATCCAGGGTTCTATAACATCTGGTTCTACTAATAACGCATAACTAATGGGCGATCCAGTAAGAAAATTGATAATATCATGAAAGATTGCATTCACTTCAGTCTTGTCCAAATTAGCCACCATATTGTGCTTTGAAACTGTATTACGATTCGCCATTGATGATTATGTTATCACAGTAAGAGATATGACGAATAATATAGGTGAAAGTGAGAGAAATATGGAAAAGATTGTAAAGGATAAATATGAGAGGGAAAATCGGAGAGTAGTTATTTATAGGTGAGATTTAAAAAATCACAGCCCTTAATAACAAAGTTACCGTTAGTAATAATTACCCCTCAATATTACCGTTGGAACAGTACTTTTAATAAGACAAACAGTACTTCCACGCATGCAGTACTTTCCCAAGCAGTACTTTCCAAGCAGTACTTTCATAAAAGCAAAAAACAGTACTTTTCCATTCTCTTCCTTACAATAGCATATACAGCAAACAAACATGAATATCCTCCCCTCAAGCAATGCATAGGACTATATGTACACTAAATAGTCCCCCCCTTAAATGTAGCTCAGTAATTAATCATGCCAATACTCACCACCAAGTGAGTAAATCGAGAAACATCAAATCCTTTGGTGAGTAAATCAGCCTACATTATCATCTCGTATGCACCTTGACAACATTGATGAGCCTATGCTCATAACAATCTCTGATGAAGTGGTGCCTAATCTGAATATGCTTGGTCTTGGAATGATAAACTGATTCTTTACAATACAAATAGTACTCTCATTATCAATATTGATTGGAGTATTTTTGAAATTAAACCTATAATCCAAGAGTCGATTCGTGATCCACAAAGACACCACAACAACTTGAAGCACCACATATTCGCCGCTTGATGATGTTGCTTTGCAATTGTTTGCTTTTCACAATGCCATAAAACTAATCTTCTTCCAAGATATTGGCATCCACCTGTGGTTGATCTTCTCGTCATAGTTGTCACCGCATAATCACTATCCTAAAAAGCTTCCAAGTGAAAAGGTGAATCCCTTGGATACCATAACCCTAACTTAGGTTGTTGTTTCAAATAACAAAAATTCTATTTATCTGCATTCATATGAGAAATATTTGGTGAGACTTGATATCTTGCACATAAACAAACTGCAAACATGATATCGTGCCTTGATGCGTAAGATACATAAGACAACCAATCATAGATCTCAGATAACTTGACTTCAACTGGATGTCCATCTTCATCCTTGCCCAATGAGTTAATTGATTTAATAGGTGTAGTAACAGGCTTCATGTCATCAAAATTGAACTTCTTAAGTATGTCAATAACATACTTGTCTTGACTTATGAAAATTCCTTCCTTTGACCGCTTAACTTGAAGTCCCAAAAGAAAGTTAACTCACCCATTGAACTCATTTGAAATTCATTCTCAGACGCCTTCTCAAATTCCTTGACTATGGACTGTTTAGTAGCTCCAAATATGATATCATCAACATATATTTGAACTAACATGATATCTTTCTTATCTCTTTTGATAAACAAAGTCTTGTCAATAGCTCCTCTCCTATAACCATGTTGCAATAAAAAAGTAGAGAGCCTTTCATACCAGGCTCTTGGTGCTTGATGTAAGCCATAAAGAGCTTTGACAACTTTGTAGACTTTGTTAGGATGTTTAGGATCTTCAAAACCAGGAGGTTGTTTGACATATACTTCCTCTGTAATCTTGCCATATAAAAGGGCACTCTTGACATCCATTTGATAAACCTGAAATCCCATATAAGAAGCAAAAGCAAGAAAGATTCTAATTGCTTCTATCCTTGCTACAGAAGCAAACACTTCATCATAATCAACTCCTTCTTCTTGTCTGTAGCCTTGTGCAACTAACCTTTCCTTATTTTTGATGACATTACCTCTTTCATCTCTTGACTCAAAACCCATCTGGTTCCAATAACTCTCTTCCCATCTAGAAGATCACATAATACCCAAACTTCTTGAAGTTTAAATTGAAGAAGTTCTTCCAGCATAGCTTCAACCCAACTCTCTTTAGTCAATGCTTGAGCTATATTCTTGGGTTCCTCTTGAGAGATAAAACAAGTAAACAGGCAAGTGTGATGGTCCTTATGATTCAGCCTGTTTTGTTTATATACAAAGCTAAGTAAAGCATTATGAGGTGTAGAAAAAGTCTTAGCTATGTGTCTAGTCATCACTCCAGAAGTAGAAGGACCAATGATTTGATCAGTAGGATGATTCTTATGAATTCGTAAATTTGGAGACTGTGGAACTCCATAAGTATCTTCTAAATTAGTAAAATCAGCATCTTCATTGGAATATGAGAAAATACCTTCATCTTTAAATTCATCATCAGTTTCCTCTAAGCCAGGCATGGTAGGATCATCCAAATCATCCAAAGTACTGGTAACTGGTGCAACAATACTTTGTTCAAAAGTATTGTCCAAAGTACTGTGAGAGTACTCTGCAGTTTTGTTCTTTTTCTTTGCCTCTTCATAAGCTCTTCGTTGATCATCAGTGTAAGAATGTGCTAAAACATCTTGAAGAAGCAACTGATTAAGTTCTTCTTGAATAGATTGATCCTCAGCAGACAATGAGGATTTTGGTGCATCAGTACTTTGCTTTGGTGAAGCAGGGAGAAGTTCTTCATCAGGAACAACATCAGGTCTAAGATGAACTCCATGAACAACATACTGTAAATCTTCTCCATTGTGCATAGGTTGATTTTCTTCTCTAACAGGTACATAGTTCATAGAAGGAGTTAGAACTTCAAGATCAAACATCCAATCAGGACCTTTACCTTTCTCATTGTCTTGATCTTCTAAAAACTCAACATGAAGACAATCTTGAACCTTCTTAGTGACTCTGTTGTACACTCTAAAGCCCTTATTGTTGGTACAATAACCCAATAAATATCATTCTTCTGACTTGCCATCAAACTTTCCCAGATTATCAATTGTGTTTAAAATAGTTAGAGGGCATCCAAAAGGCTTCATAAATTGAATGTTGGGTTTGTTTACCCATCAGAACTCATAGGGTGTCTTCATCTCTGGTTTGGTGATGAAACTCATAAGTACATAGCAAGCATTTACAGCCAAATTTCAATTGAATAGGTAGTTGTGAATCTCGCTAGCATTGTTCCGCCGCTTCAATCAAAGTCCTATTCTTTCTCTCTCAACACCATTCTGTGGTGTTCTTGCAATACGGAACTCCCTTTTGATTCCTTTGTTTGCACAAAATTCATCCATAAGCTTGTTCTTGAATTCGGTCCCATTGTCACATCTAATACCTCTAACCTTGAGTCTCAATTGGTTTTCAAGTGCTATTATGAGTGTCTCAATAGCATCAAAAGTATCATCTTTAAATCCCAAGAAAATAACCCAATCAATCTACTGCAATCATCCGTTACAACTAAGCAAGTAATTTTTCTTATTTAAACTTGCCACGTAAAACAGTCCAAACAAATCCATATGTAACAGCTCCAGGTTCTCTAATAGTTATGTCCTCAAGCTTCTTGCATGAAGCTTTGTGTTGTTTACCCTTCTTGCATGCCAAACATGAGTGATCATTCTTGTAAGTTTTGGAAGGTAAACCTCTAACTAAATTCCTTTGACCGCTTGTTGATATTCTTGAAATTTACATGGCCCAATCTTCTATGCCACCATGTGCTTCTTTAGATGTTGCTTTTGCCACCAAACATGTGGCTCTTCCATAAGAATGAAGACTCTTCATATCTAGACTATACACATCATTGGTTCTTGGTACTCTAAGAACTACCAAGTTGTCATCAATAGGCTTGAATTCAGGAGAGAGGATGAGACATTCTATGTCGCGTGAATAACACAGATGCTTTTGTCACAGATTTGAGAAACTGACAATAAGTTGAACTTGAGCTCCTTCACATATCTAACATTCTCAAAATCTATACGCCCGCTTGATGGTTCCTTTTCCAAGAATTCCTCCATTGGGATCATTCCCAAATGCAACTCTTCCTCCACTAATAGATCTAAAATCGCATATAATCTTTTGTCTCTCATACTTCCAGAGCAACCACTATCTACAATCAAATGATCTTTAAGCTCCTCTTTCCGGGTTGCCCCGCACAAAGATAAAAGAGTTAGTGACTTTTAGGAACCCAAGCCATTACTGACTTGTGTTCCCTTTGTGGAGTTACAAACTCAAATTCTTTGAGTATGTAATTTCCAATCGCTTTTCAAAACATGATCCGAATTATCTTTTGATTTTTAGCATGTGGATTTTCAAAAAATTCCTTTTAAGTTCATTCTCTTTTTCTTGTATCACAAAACATCTCGATACTTTTTGTTGAAAGTACTGCTTTGTCCCTCGCCAGCATTTCTTTTCTCTTAACCCATTCTCTTTTAACACTTGGTTCCTGTGATCTAGATCCCCTATGTGAATTATAATACCTTCTAAGTTGATAGTAATGAGATCTCCTAGATAATTGCCTCAAGAAGTGAGCAAGACTTGTTTTGAGGAGCAAGACTTTGAGAAAGTACTAGTCGGAAGGTACCGTGGTCTAGAAAAAGGTCTTCTCCGTGAGGGTACCTATGATCCGTGAGAAATTGTCGGATTGACCCTATTTGAATTATTCCAGATCGGTTTGGTCTCTAGGTTTCGGTGGCGCACTGTTCTTTGGAAATTTTTTAAGGTATTCTGAGTGATGTTCACAATCCTTGATTAAATGAGTTGGACTAAAACACACAAAACACAGCTTTTGACCCATACTCCCAAAGTGACTTCTTCTATGTCTATGACCAAAACTATTTTGCCTTCTAGGTGAATGATTAAACTTGTTTTGACCAAATTTATCCCAAAAAGGTTTGGCAGACTGCTTTGAAAAGGTTTTCCCGGGTATCTTGTGGAGCAAGATCTTTGAGTTGAAGGTACCGCTTGACTTTGAACATTATTTTCAACAGCTTTGGGGGTTTCGCACCTAGATTGACCAACTAGCTTTTTCCTAAACTCTAGACTGCCTACTCCAAAACGAAACATCGTGCCTAGGGGTTGATGACTTCAGAGGGATGGGGAACCTGATGATAACCATTGTCTTTCTTATACTCATGAGGTGGTTCACTAATTGAATCCTCATTACTAGATGTGTCTACATAATTAATGAGTTCATCATCACTAGTGGTTATATCCTCTAGGTCATCATCGATTGATTCTCTTCTATGTTGTCAAAGTTCATACCAAAACCTAAGCCAGTTTTAATGTAAGCTCTTCTATGTTTTTGAACATAAGTAACATGTGAAAGTCCGATTCACCCCAAGCAAAGAAACTTAGCTAACAAATCATCTTTCCTTAGGTTTCTCTATTTTAAATTTTACAGTTTAATTTACATTCACTTAGTTTTAACTGATAGTCCTGTTGTGCATACTTTTCAGCCCAAGCTACTTCATTATTTTCATGTGTTAAGATTTTGGCTTCCATAGATTCTAAGGTTATTTGATAACCAGCCTACCTCGCACCTAGCCCTAACACAATTATCTCTTTCAATCACATAACTGCCAAGTAGTTTTTGATAAAAATCATGACAATTTGAGCATACCTCAGAGATAGAGGGTGAACTTGGTGAAGTAGCCACCATTGCAAGTAGAACATGATCATCTTCACTCTCCATGCTCCAATCAAATCCTCTAAAACCATCTCCCGATTCCAAAGTAGCATGTTCAGGTTCCTCATCAAAAGCAAGTGCTCCAAATCCAATTCTTCCATCAATCTTCACCGCTTCTTCCATGCTACCATACAAGAAGTCACTGGTTCATCATCAAAGTCTTCACTCCACCAACTTCTCGATAACTTCTCTTGAGCAACCAAAGCCTTTGTTTCAAGAATTGGAATTTCTTTGAGCTCCACTTTGGTTTTTCAATCAACCTGCTTGCTTGATACTTAGCAAACCTCAGACTCTAGAAAGTGTCCAAATTTTTGACAATTGAAGCATTCAATCTTGGATTTGTCAAAAGTGATACTGCTTTGGTTTGAAGTCAATGCTTTTTCCTCGCTTTTCTTCATGTACTTCTTGATCCTTGCAATGATCATTGCAACTTGCCACCTGATATCAATTTCTTCTAAAGCATCCTCTTCAATATGTGAGAGATCTTCTTCATAAGTTACATGTAAAGAAGCTTGTTGTGCAAAGAAAGAGCATACAACTTCATCTGAGTGCATGGTAGTAGTTGGTGGGGTTGCCGAGCATAGGTGGGGTAGTATATGAAACAAGATTTGAGCCATAGTACTTTGAGTAGAGGCAAAGATTTTATGGAAGTATCGCCCTTCTTTTCGTGATGACGTAAAAGCAATGTTGGTGATTTGGAACTGGCTTGGCCATTCATCTCATGCTCATACACCTTCAGATGATTGTAGAGATCATCAAAGTCCATGACATCCAAACCTGGTTGTCCTCTGATCATTGTAGCTATTACATGCCATGTAGATGGCAAACTTAAGAACTTCGATTAGCATCTTCAAGTGATACGCCTTGTATAACTCCAACATGTTGAGGAGATTTTGAAATCTATCATATGCAAAGATCAAGACTCTCTTTCACCAACACTGAAAGTTTCAAACGCTGTGCCAACAGATTTCGGCATCTTCTTAGAAGCTTCATTCCTCCAAATCGTCTTGAGAGCGTTCTGAGTTGCTTTGCATCTTTAGCATCATGAAACTTCGAGATGTCCATCGTATAGCATATAGGAGAATGTTAAGAGCCTTCTTGATTCCTTAAGGTAGCTGGTAAGACGGGTTTAGGTGCTTTGGGTTGTCCAAGAACATCAATAGTTTCTGGAACTACTTCATTACCATTGACAATTACATTCCATAGTGCATGGTCCGTAATGGCAATGTACTGCCTCATCTTCATGCACCATAGGTCATATTCTCCCTTCTTGATGATTGGAATTCCGAGTGAGGTGATTGATGGTGGTGGAACAGCTTCAAATGACATCTTTAGGTTTTGTTGTTGTAGTAGTTTGGGTTTCTTCCTAGTCAGAGTTTCCACACAAGCTCAGATACCACTTGTTGGATCGATGTACTCTAACCAAACTAACTTAAATAGCTTGTTAAAGTTTAATAACCTCAGATAAATCCTAAGTTATTAACAAAGAAACACTGAGCAAACTCTATTAAGTATGCGGAATTTACTTAACAAAGCTAAGAATAATAACTTTAACTTTGAACGATTTTATTAATAACTCTAACTCGCTTTTATTATGATTCTTTAACAACTCTAATAATATCGAACTTCTCTAAAACTCTAATAATGTCGCGTATATCTAATATCAATCTAGGGGTCCTTTTATAGGCTCAAGGATAACCCTAAACGATTTACAATTTGTATCCTTGTACGACAAGTAATCTAATAAAGAATATTCTAGAATTTCAAGACTTTCTATAAACTAATATAACAGCTTTTAGCCTTGCAAGATTTTGACTTCTTCAAAGAAGATTTCTTTGACTTCCTCTCTTAGCAAGATTTCTTGACTTTGACTTTTTCCAAAGATTTTATCATTCTTCAAAGACTTTCATATCCCAACACAATCTTTGAATCAGCAGAAACCCTAGTTGCTATGGCATTATCACTAGGAGCTAAACTAGTAGAATCATCAGACTTAGTTAAAGGGCATTGTGTGCCTAATAGGATTATTCTACCATTGGCTTCCAAACCTAAATTGCACTACTCTAGGCATAGTGGATCTAGTTAAGGAGCAAGGTTTGCTATGGGTGAATATTCGAACTGTGGGCTTCCACCGAAATCCTATATTGGTAAAACCTTCCCTGTAGGTTTCAGGATTGCTTAATTGCTTTCCAAACTTTCTTAACTGGTTTTACCTTTAGACTCCAAATAACACACCACATTTATCATGACAATGTAGTAATGACATTCTTACATGTATCATTCTTTTGTTCAAGTCAAACTTATTGTCCCTATGGTGTTTTTCACTTCCTTTCATGGTCACTTTTATTTTGCGTAATCCTATCCTTCTTTGCATTGCTTCTAGGTTTTGACCCGCTAACTTTAGTGTCAATTTTAGCATCTGTGAGAAGTGATGATGGAGCCTTATTTTGTTTTAATGCCATTTGATTTTCTGGTCTAGAAGTGCGGGTTCGCTTTCAGAGGCACATCAAAGGTCACATGCTTGACTTTAGGCATAGAACAAGGCATAACTTCACTATCTTTCCTAGTACCAAATTTAGGACATGTTGCAATCACACATTCTAAGATTTCGAGATCGCTTTGGCATATAGCATGCATGCCCAACAACATTATCAATTGGTTTCTCTATCTTATCATCTTCAACAATCTCACGGAGACACTCTAGACTATCCTTGAGGTACGAAATATATGTTTGATATGCAAATTCATTGTTCCGAAGATGAGAGGGAATATATTTCACGCTTACAAAGATATTTAGAACAAGCAGGCACCTTTGATGCAACATTTTCACCACTAGTGATTGGCATTTTCCCTTTTACCACAAGCTTCAGATTCTCAATTTCGTTAAGTAAAGAAGTTACCTTTTCATCAATTATCATGATTAACCTTGAGTGAATCACATAATTCTTTGTTTTGAGCATTAACTTTTTACATTTCAACTTGAATACATTAATTTTCCTTTTGCAGTTTATTAATCATGTTTTGAAGTTGGAAATTCTGAGAATCTAAAGGTGGAGGCATACGAGCCACCACTTAATTCCTTTCACCCTTTAATTGTGAAATTTGAGCTTTCAACTTTTTGATCGTGTTACAATGAGCTCGAATTTTTTCATCACGTTTGTTTATTTCAAAAATTGCATCAAACTCAGGAGCATCCGAAGATGTCTTGGCATTTGAGGTTTTAACATTTTCTTTCAGATGTTAATATTTTAATTGTAAACCAAGATATTCAACTTCCAATTTAAAAAAATGCTTGACCATGTTATCATGATTCTTTTCGATTTTATCATGCAATCTTGAATTTTTGGTCTCAAGCTCAATGACACGATCCTGGGAGACTTTCAATGCAATTGACAATTCATGAAATTGAGAAGCAAGAATGGAATAATTCGTGAATAAATAGAACACATCTTGAGCAATACATCTAGAAATCAAATTATCGTTAAAGATGAAGGTTCTTCCTCTCAATCTCATTGCTCTTAAGCTCACATTCATTTATTCTTACCTCATTTTCCATTTCATTAAACACCTTTTTCATTTCTTTAATCTATGTATTTATGCCCTTTTGAAGACTCTCAAATTGTTCTTTTAGTTGTTTAAAGAAAGGCATGACCGCTAAATAAACATTATTTAGTTTGCTCAAAACCCCTTTCCCTTTCGGCTATCCCTCGTAGGTGTGATTCTCTTCTTACACGTTTTCTCAAAATCAATGAATAGTTGGTAAACTACATACAGGCTGATTAAGGTCTTGCTTTGAGTGGGAAGAGTTCTAGGCACTAAATGCATTGGTGTATTTGGAGGATACACAGTAGCTGGAGGCAATTTCTTAAGGGGAGGATTCTTTTCCACAAGTTCATCAGTTTTCTTCTTATCAATATCTTTCTTCCAAAACACTTGTTCAGTGGTTAATTGATTTTGAGGTCTAAACTTGTTCAAGGTAATCCAATTTTCCTTAGTGTAATCAAGGGATTTAAGTGTTATATTATACTCTATACACCAAGGATCTTTTAATTTCTTTGCCATTTTCTCCTTAGAGGCATCTTCTAACTTCTATTCACTGCCTCTATACATGATGGTGTTTGTCTAGGCTTAAGGATCTCATTACCACCATAAACTACCTTTTGAGCAAATTTCTAGCTACCATACCATGATTGGGAAGGTTCCTCTACAAGGGAATACTATGCTTATCTAAGAATTTATGCTTAGTGATCATGTGAGCATCTAATGGTGTTCCCTTGTATGTACAACTTGTTTTCAAGTTTGTTCTTTAAAGTTTTTAGGTTGGAAAAATCATTTAAAAGTTTTGATTCCTTAGCATTGAATTCCTGCTTAAGCACTTTTACATTTTCTTGAAGTTTTTGCTTTTTGCCTTACTTGAATTTATTAAGTTTTTATTGTAAGGAATTTAACTCTTGTTTTAATGTTTCTTCCCTAAAATTACTTTTTCTTATAAGCGTACGCATTTGGTTATCAATCTCTGCTCCGCGTGAGGTCATCTCAAATTTAGTCATTTGTTCATGATGGCAACTTGATCCTTATATATTAAGCTCGGTGGTTAGGGAACCATCAAGGATAAATCGCGAGTACTCATGCGACTCATAATCATCATTTTGAGTAGAAGATGCCGCGACTAGGTACAACACAAACTTTCATGCAACTTTCCTGCATTAGCGTGCGGGTTGTGGCTGGTGCATCTCTCTCTTAGGTACATCCGAAGCTTCCATGAAGCGTTCCTTTGCGATGACACGCAGGGTTGTGGCTGGTACCTCTTTCTCTTGTGAATTTGAGCACCAAGAATCCATTTTAGCATTATCCTACTCAAACCGATGATGCATTTGTACATTGTTGGGTATGTTACATTCATTGATCCACGTCGTATAAACCGAGTATCTTAGATACAAGCTGAATCGAATCGTTAGGCATAATGTTGACGTGCACAGTATTTTACAAATCTATTATTTAAACCTAGAGAAATAGAATCTTTCGTGGGATTTTACAAAATCAAGAAGAAACCGTTAAGCAATGACCAATAGAACGTGTTAAAATAACTGATGGATCGACACAATGATATACAATTATGTGTTAGGACTTATGATTGAATGTAGGATTAGCTGAGATGTTGTTTAGTTGAGATTTGGATTGGTTGATGCACGATTTTACGGAGAAATTTAGGTCTAAAAACTTAAAAACCTCAATAACTTCTGTTCAGAGCGGATCTAGGCCTCGAAGGTTGACCCATTAGTTCATTTGGCATGCCATTCTCCTCGTTCTCACGGTCGTTTTGATGGGTAGAACGCTGTAAACGGAGTTACGGTTCAAAAGTTATGGTTGTTAGAAGTTTTATCGGAAAAAGTCAACAAGCACTTAATGTGAAATGGTCAAAAGCGCAATTTATCAAATAGCTTAAGTCAAACCTCTTAATTAAATCGCATTAATCAAACCTGTATCAAACACTTAAATCAAACGCCCAGGTCAAATGCGGCAAGTGACAAACCGCAGTAATGGCAACAACACACAAACCGCAATGCTTGACAAACGGCAACACACAAATTTGCAACACACAAACCGCTTAATGTGACAAACCGCTTAACATACAAACCGCAGAGGAACACAAGTACATCCACTACTTTGTCCTTTCTTGTCTTTTTGTCTCAAGAGACAAACCGCTTAGTTAACAAACCGCTTAACAAAATAGGAAAAACCGCTTAATAAATGACAAACCGCTTCAAAGAAACTAAATCCGAGAGACAAACCGCTTCCCAGAAACTAAATCCGAGAGGCAAGCCGGTTAAAATTCTGATCAAACCGCTTCCAAGAAATGCACTACGAGAGACAAACCGCTTCCTAGCAAAACTTCAAAAACTAAACTTTTTCAATCCAAAACCCTACAACCAAGATGATTGAGACCTTCCAATCCAAAACCTAAACACTTATGATGATTCTAAACACAAAAGTACTATCAAAATTCAATCTTTAACACCAAAAATGATCCAAATGATGAAAACTACTCAAAACACATTCAAACCCAAAATCCTATGAAAACCACTAAACTTCCAATAACATGTAAGGTAGACGATCAAACCATGGCTCTTGATACCAATTGTAACATATTGGTTTTCACAATCACACAAACAAGCACAAATAGGGTCGAATGGTTTGTAGTTATAGAGAGAGAAAGTGGAAGAATGTTGGGAACTTTAGTGAGACAAAGAAAAATGATATTATGAAAGCTCCAACCCTTTTCCTTGCTTGGCAAAGGGTATTTATAGGTTCTTACAAGGCACGCCTCCTACGGGGCTGTGGATCAGGCATACAGTGGGTTAAGTCCCGTCTGTCATTCACGGTGTTGTTTAACAAACTACTTACTATCACTAAATAACTACGACTACGAGCTTTCTAATGAATACATATACTTGAGGTGACCGACTCTTTAACTACAGGATTTTCTAAATCCTAACACAAAGACCCTAGGCCCTTAGATTTATACCCAAAGTAACTTGGTGACCAAGTTAGCAATGGATTGGGCTTTGGAACCCCTAGGCCGATCAGTTTGAGTAATCCCCAAGGATTCCGGAACCTTCCCAATCTCTATTTTATTATTTAGTCCTTCCAATTAACATTTAAAGATCGTTAGTCCATTACACTTAATTAACTTAACGTTCGTTATATATTTCGTGTAATAAATAAATAAATATAACATTTTACATTTAATTATTAACTTTAATTCTCATACGTAAAGCGTTCAATCCCGTGGTCTCGAGTTCGATCCTAACTCACGACTACTAATTTATATCCATAAAACTAACAACTCCCACTTGGATATATCTTAATAGAGTGATCACATCGGTTAGCGTCTAGCAACACTTCGATGCCTCTAGTACAACTCGAGCAAGGCTCCTGGAAAACCTTTTAATGATTTCTCATTATTATTATCATTTTGTTTCTAATACCATGTTAAATAAAGACATGGAATTAAGTCATTATTTATTCAACTATTCTATTTCTCGTTTTAAGTGATTGACCAAGATTACCAAATCTTCTGAACATATTCAGGGGAGATATTGGGTCGGTACAAACATCTTGTCAACCCTACTGAGAGAATAAGATAAACTCCAAATAAATTTGAAGGAACAAATTCTATCTTGACTATGAGACTAACCCACAAACTTTGCAACACTTCTGAAAACAACCCTTATGACTACCAATTACATTTAGCGTTAAGTTGTTCCACAGAAGTGCACTACATTCATGACACTTATCTGGTATCTCAAGTCCGAGGATAACTATTCATGATTTACTTAATAACAATATCCATAAAGTAAAATCATGTAGTTGGGATAAGTCCTATATTCAATTCATTGAATATCATCTAAAATTGGTATGCTTTCTCATCAATATACTTTTAAGTATATTCTACCAAATCACTTCATTTGTCTTAATTTTAACGATACTCCCATATCATTAATTGACAACGGACGATTTAGAATAAATGAATTTATTCACAGATTAAACATGCAAATATAGGATACAGTATATTATAAAATCAAACATACCAAGTATTCGATTTATTATAACAATTGTTTAACATCCCTTATCCAAATACTAAATAGATCAATGCATGAAAATTCCAGTTGATGAATTATGCCTCAAGTAATGACAATCATACTTGTTGACAAGGCATAAATCAACAAATTTGATCTATCGTAATTTTGAGAATACTTATTTCAAGATTTCAATTAGTGAAGTTCTTGTATGTGTGCATTCACCAATCCACATAATAATTCATAAATTGTGTGACATCCTCTATCACCAATTTTATGACAATTTAAACTTTCAAACATTTTAAAGTTTAAAGTATTCTTATTTTTTTAATGAATAATGCAACTGCGCTCTTATTAGCACAACTAGTTCACATGGCCATTAACAAGGATGAAATCCTACCATGACTATTATCGAGTGTCATCTCAATTAAACTAGCATCATTGTATACAAACAACAATATGCTCATTTAAAACTCCGTAAACTTTAATATATATTTTGTAATGTTTGATGCTTTCCAAACTTTCAAGTTTGTAGCTGATGACAATTTGCACAACAATTGACATATTGTTCATACGTAGAATCTAGGAGCAATTCCATGCTGAGGATGTAATTCTATTAGAATATTTATTACACAAGTTATCTAATAACTTTTAGTTAGATATCAATGTTGTCAAATCATCTATCATTCAAGAATGATACAATAATTTGAATACACTACATGATGTACATGATGAATCTACATGTTAAACTTAGATTTCATTTATGTTCTATCTTGTCAAAAGATATGTATCCATTTCCCAAATGATATATCATGTTTTATTAGAATCATTTATTTTACCGCACATGTTTATTAACAATAAACATATATTTCAAGATTGTATGTTTTAATTCTTAAATCTTACAAGTGAAGTTTTATTCCAAATTAAGACTTAACATTTAGCTTACAAGGAATGTCACTTCCCATATGTTATACAACATATAAGATTTAAAATTTTAACATAATACTCCCACTAGCTTTCAGGAATACTTAAAATTTATCTTATTTCAATTATAAATCAAAACTAGGATTTAATAATTAAACATAAGAATAATTTCATAGATGCATGCATTTATCCATTGATGAATTATTGCACTGCGTACACTTCCAAAGATTATATGAATCCAAAAAACCTTTCGATTATTTACCGTCCTCGCTCAAGTAATTTCTCGAGAAAGAGTTTTGATATTTCATATTAATGAAAACAAGCATGACAATTATCATCTTTATATATTTAATGTGTCTAGGAAAGAATATTCAATCACAATTAATTGCTTAAGTATGATTAATAATCTAGTTATAAGACATGCATTAAATATGTGTACAATATTGTCCATATGATTTCTACATATATAGAAATTCAAACCACTAGGGTTTTCCATCTCTTTGAAGAAACTCATTTCCATTCTCTTGTCTAACTAATTAAGATAAACCAAATTTCTAGAATTGATTATCTTTATGGACAACATCTTTAACATTCATAGTATGAGTAATTTACCCAATTCAATATTTGGTAATCCATCATAATGATTATCAGGTTTACTATAATCCTGTAACTCATGTTCTTCTCAGCATATAAATCAAATATCTGAGATATCCTTGCAAATCTATGAATGAAAATTCCATCATCTTGAGGTTAACATTTCATATCCAGCCCCATCACGATATTTACTAGTGTATTTAAGAAGATTATGTATCTTGTAATTTTATCTTTCAAGATAAAAAAAACTCCCACTTGCCTTTTGTAGTTTGTTAATAACCTATTCATAAGTAGTTTAACAAATTCATAATCTTCAATTTTAAAACTTAATGTGATTCATCACATTCCATAATGAAATGGTGTTTTATCAATCTTTTAGGCTGGAGTCATATTGAGTATATTCAATCCATACTCAATTTTCTAACCTTGTTACTTTTTAAGAAAGAAGTTATGGTTATCTTGAATCAAACAAATCGAATAGAGTTTGATTCTCCTAAATGTACATACCATTAGCTTGTGGTATTTCATTAGAATTAATATTGTAAGACAATCTAATAATATATAAGATAAAAATATTCCTTTTGGCTTACCCATTTACCAACTAAGCCAACTTAATGGTATAATAGACTTTCCAAGCCAATTGCATGCTTTATAACACAAGTACTCTTTAACCAAGTCATTTCATATCCATGTCTCATCAAGAAAACATAAACTTTTATAATCCCATTATACGTTATAAATCATTGATCAACTCAATGACTTCTTGTATATGTCTTAATTAAAAAAAAACATAACAAGTTAACGTCTTACTTTATTATAAGTTTTAAAAGACTTTATGTTTATGTCTTTACAATGAATCATAAACATGTTTAACTAAAATAATTATGAACACAACTCTTGGTTTCAATAGTAATTTCAAGTTAATTTATTTACTTCACAATAATGTAGTACTACATTATTTTTCATTTTTGTCATTCCAAAATACATAAATAAACAAATTGAAGTAGTATTAGATTACTTAGTTTATTTATGTCATTCTAAGAATACATAAATATTTAATTTGAAGTAGTCTTATATATCATCTTGACACATGCTGTAAATACTTGTCTAATTTAGAAACTGTAAATTTATTCCAGATACGATCCTACGTAACATGGAGATTTACTTTGTTGTTGCAATCTCGCCAAGTTCTCACATGACGTAAATTGCAACACCAAGTGTTTCTAGAATTAGATATGTACAAGTCATATTAAAACTTTAGTCTCTTACCTTGCAGTCAAGAGAATCCGTTAAATCATATACCTATATGTTGTACCTTGCACACAATATAGATTTCTCCCACTTGTGCATGGAACAACATCATGTAGCAGATAAACAACACGACATATGTTTGTTTATGTGACCAATATGATTGTGTCATTGATATTAGCATAACTAGTAGATGTAGAACCACTTCATTGTCTAATAAGGAAACGTACATGACTATCCTTGAAAACATAAGTGTCTACAAGTGGAAAGTAATTATCTTAAGATATTCTAGAGATAATCTGGGTTACTACCAAGATAACAAAGCTTGTAACTCCCACTGAATTAGAGATCATTACATTAATTCCTTATTCAGTAATAAGAACACAATACTCCCACTGGATTTGACAACATTGTAAGTGTTTCATTAATCAGTGAAAGAAAATAGTGTTCTATTTACTTCCCTACACTTTTGAAAAAGTCCATACATAACAATTACTTATGTACTAAAAGAGTGTATTCTACTATGTAGATGATGAATTATCCATAAATGCTATTAACTTGAAAAATTAGGCATGCAATTTCTTTCTTAATAGTTCTACCATTCCAACAATTGTAAGTAGTACTTTTAAATGGTCAAAGCACAACAACTAGATAAAATATGCTAGTTTGTCTTTTACCAATTTTGCAGTAAATTAGTCTAGCTTCTAATTTAATAACTTAGAAAATATGCAATTTTCTTAACTATTAAAATTTGCTTACGAGTTATGTATTTAGAATTTAGACAATTCTAATTTGTCCTATCATACATTTCTCATTCATTAAAAGGAATAGGATTGAATCTCACTCTTTCTTATGAAAAGAGGATCAGGTTTATTCTTTTAGCAAAGTTGACTCTATCAAAAAACCCTTACAGGTGTAGATCAATTTATCAATACAAGGATATCCTACGTTTACGGTTTAATGTTGCATTAATACATTTAAAGAATTAGCAAAATTCAATTTTTGTATTTTCGATAATTAAAATTTTCAAGAAAATTAAATACCCAAGGTAATATTCATATAACCATAGAATTTTCTCGAAAACTAGGATCCAAATTATCATAGTTCGATTAAATCAGTTGATTTGCTAGTAACGAAAGCACATAATAAGGTAATCTGTCGAACAATAATTGGCAAACCTTTTTCAATTCCTAGATCATTATGGGATTTACATTTTCCGACGCTATTGCAAATGTAAACATGTTTTATCCCATCTTGTTCCTTGAGTCCAGTTCTCACTTACTACTCAATTTAAGTCGTCTAACTTAAAGAAATGCAAATGTGTCCATGCAAGGTCTGACTTCACATGAAGATTTACCTTTCCATCACAATCTCGCCAAGTTCCCACATGACGTAAATTGAAACTTCAAGTGTTCCTTTAACTAGATGGCACTAACTTAATTTTAAAAGGGTACTAGTTTTGATTTATGGTGTCAAATCAAATATGTACTAAGAAGCATGCATACAACTCAGATCAATAGTTTTAATAAAAAAACCTTTTATTAACCAATTCACAAAGATTAAATTATCAAAGTTTTGATTGAGGTATTGGTTTCGCCAATCAAGAAATTTACCTTTAATTATCGTCCATTATATCGTACTTTTGCATAAGTCAAAAGACTTAGTGTTTCGGATAATTACCACAAAGTGGCGCATGGAATTAAAGCTAATTCGCCTTTAAGATGATTTTGTACATTTATAGCCTACTTGGTAACTCCAATTTGACTCGCAAAGGAGCGGAGAATTTGGTCAATAAGCAATAACCTCCTTTTTTAGGGTCACAATTTAATGCGCTCCCCTCCTTATACCCCTCTTTTAGTCCGTCAAAATTGGATGAGCCGTTCTCACTATTTGTACCAAAACCATCAATCAATTAAACTTATTGAAAATTTAACTCTTCAAAAACAAATCAAATTTCACCATTGTTTAGTCCAATTTATTTTTCTATTTAAAATTACCCTTTGCTTAAAACTTGTTACTCATAACAAACAAACAAGTAACAATAAAAAATAAATAACTAAAACAATGCGCACATAACTAACATTTAATACGTGTAAACAAGTAGCCACATGCAACTTAGTTGATAAAACCTATTAATAATCAATATCTAGATTAATTAACGTATATACTAACTAGGGCTTTCACTCACACAATTGAAAGTGAGCCAAATACATCGACGAATCGATTGCGTAAGCCATAATTAAAATATACCAAATTGCACATAATTGATTCATTAATATTATTGAGGTATTTCCCAATTCAAGATTTATCAAAATAATAAACATGTGTATAAAATTTAACAATTAATTTTCGCATAACCAACCTTAACAATTATATTATAATATATACTAATAGCCATTTGTGGGATGTATAAAAAATGGTTTAATACATACTATGGTGTCAAAACTGTAACACCCCAACCCGACGAGGGTAGAAGTGTCACATTCTGGTGTCATATCAGAAAATACAATTAAAATTTTACAGGCGACTTACAAGGAAAAATTACAAAATCCAAAATGTCTAAAATAAAATGAAATCTCAAACGATAGCCCGACAAATAAGTCCAATTAATAAGGTAACTAGGGTTGGTCCACTCAGATAATCCAACTCTCAGCCCGCCAAAGCCCATCTTCAAACCTAAAACCTGCCGCAGGGAAAAGAAATGCGCTGAGCTTAAAAGCCCAGGAATGATATAACAACACCGAAAGCTAAATAAAATCAGAAATGCGAAATCAAATGAGGAAACTGATAACAAAGTCACAACGAAAGGGAACCAATGAGTCAAGGAGGATCCTGCAGAACACAGTTATACAGATATCCAAAAAGAACAGATAACAAGGAGAACGAAGCAAAGCAAAGCATCGATGACATATATACAACACATACAAACCGGCATACAAGTATGAAACATAAGCAAGCATAGCTGACGTCGTATCCACACAACATATATATGGCAACAATCAATTCAGGAAACCAGAAGACATACAAGTCAAAAGGAAATCTAAAGGCAAGCGGAAGCAACTAATTAGTAAGTGAGCATGGCAATCACACAGGTCAAAAACCCTTAGTTGAAACACAACCAGTATCATAACAGCGGAAGTACTAGCAGCTGTCAAAACATGGTAGTCACACATAACAAGTAGGAATACAGTATAAACGATATAATTGAATGAATTAAAGACATAGCATGGCAACTAAACAAATTAACAAACCAGACGTCACAAGATGAACCATTTACCCAATCAAACCGTAGCATAAACAGAAATGCAAACATGGCAGTCAACAACAAGCAGATAAGGATACTATCGGATAGTTATAGTCCAGGAAATTAATTGAATGAAGTACACATGACAAACAAACAAAAATATCGATTACACACAAGCATGGTCACCGCACAAATCGAGGGTCACATAACAGTTGAGATCACATATCATCAGATGGAAACAGGTAACTCAGATAACCGCATATTGATCACATCATAGCAGGATAATCAATGGTCACATAAAACATGAATAGCATAATCAAATTCAATAAGCATATAATAACCCGGTACGTGAATGGAACGATAGTCTGAAGTAACGGAATGAGAGTGTGACAGATCAAAGCAATGGAATATATATATCTTGGTAGTAGAGTGAGTCATATAAGGGTACTGAGTAATGAACAATTTATATAGAATATGGTGCGTTGGGGAATACAGAAAGTATAGTATAGGTATATCAAAAGTGTAAGGGTTGTCAGAAATCTACCACGAGCCCGGAACATATCATATCATATCATAAGTAACCATTGTATTCGGAGGGGTGACCTCAGAATACCATACATAATAGGAGGGGAGACCTCAGTAACCAATGGAGTAGCTAGCTCCCAGACTGTGAAGACGCGTATTGCACACGACATCATTCACCATATAAATCATATCATATCATATCATATCAAAACATATCTAGGATGCATCCATACGCCCCCCGGAAACATAGTGGCCAAACATATATCTTGAGCTCATAATCATATAACATAATGGGGACGGTGTGCAACATCACTCGTACACACTGGAGTCATGCCATTGGTGCATCAATGACATGGTCATGTTACCTCCATGACTAGGAACACATATTTGGCTCGGGTATCAAACTGAAGGGTCAAAGCATAATCATATCGTAAGGGTTCATATCAAAGTTCATATCATAAGTTCATATAAGAGGTTCATATCAAAGATTCATATCAAAGGGAGCATAGCAAAGTCATAGGGGAGCCCTAATAAGAAGGCTTAGAGTAAAGCATAACGGTTCAAACTAGTATCGAAAGATGTATACGAATCAAGAGAAACCTTAAGAGGTAAGGTCAGAATATCTGTACCTCATATCGCAAATGAAACCATATCGGGAAAACACAAGGATCGGAAGTTACTCCTTCTTCAGTGAATCTACACGAAATAATTATCGCTTAATATTTTAGAAGCTATTTTGTAGTTTATGGTTCATCGATATTCATATTTCATAATTAAAGTTTCTTTCTATTTTAGTAACTTTCTAAATTTAGTAATTAAGTATGCCGAATTAGTAAATTTAGTTTTAAAAATGCTAATCGAATAAATTATAGTCTAATAAAATTAATTATCATGGTTCAGGGTTTAAAATATAAATAATCTAAACTTAGGGTTTAAAGTGTAACTTATCAAAGTTCAGGGTTTATTACGACAAGTGATTAAACTTAAAGACTTAATATTATCATTATGATAGTTTAAGGTTTAATATGTCAATTCAAAATTCCAAGGTTTGCATGTGACATATCCTAAAGATGAGGGTTAAAAGTGAAAATATCTTAAATATAACATATGATTTCAATGCTACTGAATTGAATAAAACATTTTCATAGTTTTTCCATCTTCATGATCGGTCCATGTTCATGCTCGTTCGCGGTCCCTAATATTAAAATCTACGACTAAGTAGACGTGCCAAAGGGCTAACCCTCGACTCATCTTCCCGACACACTTTCAAAAATACAAAATGACTCAATCGATTTTCCCGCGATTACCCTCGAACTTACCCATCAGACTACCCATTTCTTTCATCTATAATAATAGTACATGCATGTAGATGGAATATATCATAATTTAAAACCCATCTTTTATCCGCATGATCTCATACGTAAAATATATATACATACCATATTCATATACCATAGCTTTATATCTGATTCCAGCATGTACATTCCCATCCATTCGAAAGGTCATTATAATGACATATTAGATCATGATTTTATGACAAATATATTATGTTACTCGTGAATATAAGACTAACGAAATAAAGGACCAAGTATTTCTTTTATAAATGTATATATATGTATATCATAAGCATGTCGGGTGAATCGAAATGAGGAAGTGAAACTACCTCTTGGACAGTGTTGGGGACGGCAAGGAATGTGAGGGTTACAACCTAAGATCTGCTACTCGAACCACCACCTTCGTCTTTGACCAAAACCAAGCAGCCACCTTTTCGAATCAAGACCACAACCAAGATCACCTTTCACCAGCCCTCCTTCGAGACACCTACTGATCTCCCTTGCCTAGCAGCCCACAACCACGGTCACACCTTTCGAACCAAGAAACCACGATCATGACCTCCTGATTACAGCCTTTGGATCACGATACCAAGGTACCTTGCTGTTTGCTTTGAATCGAAAGGAAAATGAGAGAACTCTCTGGTCGTCACTTTTTATTAAGGAGCTAGAGTTTTTATGAGATTTGAATGTGTAGAAAGTAAGTTACAATTTGAGGTAATAAATGAGATTGAATAAGAAAATAATGGGAAGTTAAGGGGAGAGTAATGCTCGGCTGAATGGGGGGGAATTAGTAGACCAATCACTTTCATTTACCATATATAATTACATGTTAGTTTTATTTGTTTAGTTTAAAGGTCTAGTAACTTGTATCATTTAGTCCATGTGACTTATAATGTGTGATAATTATACTATAAGACATGAAGTGTAAGTAGGTTATTAATTATCTTGTATAAGTCATTTATGAGTTAAGTGTTTAACGTATTTACGAGCTTGACATGTTTTACAAATTTCACAAATATAAATTTGAGGGGTAAAATAGTCTTTTAACACGTTTACAATTATTAGGGTTTTACAAAAACCTTATTGGTCCATTCCATTTTTATACAAATTATAGTACAAAAGAGATACATAATGTTATGTACGATTTTTTAAAGACCAACCTAGAAAATTCCAGGACCTCTCGCCCTCTCTCATTCATCTTCTCCCAAACTAAAATATCTTTACCAAAAAACACACATTAATTCCTATCATCGAAGCCCAAAAACGTTACGCCGACAACATAAATCTAAACATCCATGAATAAATTGAAATCTTGAACGCCGGAATAAGAGGTAGGATCATCAACAGCTTATGTGTCTGAGATTAATGGTACGAGTTGTTTTAGATGTTTTGAGGTTTTATACTAAACTTAGAATGAATTTGTAAAGTTTGCAGGTCTTAAAGAATCCCCCAAGATGTTTTAATGGATGTTATTTCATATAGGGTGTAGCTAGATTAATTGCAGATGGGAGACTGATTGTTGCAAGAGCTCAATAAAGTCCGCAACTATGAAAGGTTGTCTCGCTTTCCATTTTGTTTTTTTGTTACTTAGTACGCCATTAGTTGGCTTTTAGATACTTTTTTAAGGATGGTCTTACCATATATTCGTGAGAGTATTATTTGTGTTTGGATAAATTTGTTCCATTTCTAAGTATATGAAGAGTGTTTGGAATTGCATATATATATACAGATTATTGGGTTCTTTTGTTTTTCTAAGGAAAAGAAGAAAGTGTTTGGATTAATATAGGCTATTTTGATTACATTTGAATAAATGACACAAAATGTTAAGTGCTTACTTCAATGGGGCTTATAAGTCATAAGTGTGTGCTAATGATATGCAATCCAAAATAATTTGTTTATTACTTGGTTCGATTATAATAAAAAACGTCATGTTGAATTTCCGCAATCGGCTCTACTCCCTAACCTCAGAACAGTAAAAAAAATTGTCCCTTTTTATGGATTATGTATGCGTCTTTAGCATCAGACACTTATGGGGAAAAGTTTAAGTTGCTTTTCTGCTTCTGCTTATAAAGAGAAGTGTAAGTAGAAACGATAAGTAATCCCAAACACCCATTAAGTATTATAAGTAACAGATATAAGTTGTAATGAGTAAATCAGGGAATTGATTTTTACACGAGTGAATGCACACTAAACTTGGACTAGACAATTTTATAGTAGTACTTGATGCTTGAATGGCAATCCTTTGATTCTTCACAAGAATGGACATTTAGTATTATTGAATATTAACTGAAAATGTGAATTTACTTAATGGAATATTTTTTAATATAAATGGCATAAGTTGTTGATCTTTTTTGTTGTAGGTCGTCGTTCTATGTGTGGTATTGTTCCAAGCCTTGAATATTTTAATCGGCTCTTGCCAAATGGATAGAGGTTGAAACTTAGCTTGGGGTAATGAAGTGTTCTAAAATGTCTCAGTTCAAGAACATACACAAGCATTCACACGTTCGTGATACTGAAATTCATCTAGCATCAAGTCCATCTTTGGCTAATGTAAGCTTTTCATAACCTCCCTCAACCTTAAACACCAATAAAACAGTCTCTATTTAGCATCCACTGAAGCAAGTTATTTGTTGAATAATGTGGTTTGTTGGGTAGCAAACTATAGGCTGCAAAGGAGCGAAAAAAGGTGAGCACCCATGCGCAAGCCTTATTGAAAACTAAAGCAGGAAGAGAGAATTAATTAATGCAAAACACTTTATGTCTAAACATTTTTAATATGGCGATTTGTTAACTTGCATGTTAACCGATAATGACTTACAAAGACTTTGTTTTATATAAACTAGAGATGTTGCTTAACTCTGATAGCGTGTCATCATCACTTTCTAAATATGGCTTTCCTAAAAAAAAATAGCAATACTTTTTGTCATGGTATAGATAAAGACTATAGAGATTGGATCCAAAATAGAAACAATGGAGTACATTATGCAACATGTTTTCTTACAACTAATTGCTTTTGCATTTTTTTAGACTTTTTGTAATCGCTTTGAACATATGATTCATCATTGATGCAGATTCCTATTACATACGATTAATCATTGATGCAGATTCCTGTTCTTGGGACTATGGATAGGTCTGTCTATGAGAGTAATGCAAGTGGTCGCTATGGTAAGTGACGAAATAGATTTGGATTTACTCTTCTTATGTTGTTTTCGCGTTAATGTTGATATTTTCATTCTATATGATCAGTTAATCCTTTGTGACCCAATTCTTTTTCTTGCTAAAGTTATTACATGGACTTATTTAAGAATTAAAAAATTGAATTGACCCATTTAAAGAATGGGTCAGAATGGCCACCTATAGTTTTGTGTTCCGAGACGTTTCTTTCCGCCATATTGTACAACATAAATGAACATCTTTCTTGCCATTGCAGGGGAAGGTGGTTGATTTTCTACTAATTAGTATACAATTGTCCATGTTCCCGGGTAAGGGATGTTGTTATCTTATTAGTACACCATTATCCATTATTGGAAATACCTACTGATTTTTTTCTACATTCAAATATGTGATTATTCAAAATCATTTTTCCTGACCAATTTGATCATCATTAACGCTAAGTAATTATACTTGAAATTAATTACATGATCAAATAATTTTTAGGAAGGTGAAGGGCATCAAAAATTGGGTTCTGCAATTGCTAAAATTTATTCTTTTGTTTCATTATATGAAGCTGTGTAGTGTAATTCGCTACAACAGATTATTTTTAGTGAACTTATAGGGTGGTGCTTAGCCACGTTTAACACAACTTTGTAGTTTATAAGAATCAAACTAGGTATATAAGTAACCTTAGCAGCTTAGGTACTAAACTTTAATCTCAGGTTGACAGTTGTAGCAACAATTTGGAATAACAGCACTAGGTCTAAAATACGATAAAAGGCATCGTGAATTAGCTTACATGTTTACCCTACAGGTATGCCAATAATATCTTGGACATAATAGTTCTAGCATTGTGTTTTTTGTCAAACAGATTAAGCGGAACAGGTTTGGCCAAACAGGCTGAAAGTTGCACACGTCTGTTATAAATGCATTTGTACCTCCTAAATCTTTTAATTCAATGATTCATATATTAATAGAAACATAGAAAGTAATGATTGTGTTTTGGTGTAGGAATTATGATTTGGAAATAGGTCGAACCTTTAGATATAAACAAATTAGCTAATGATTTTATTACCCTAATTTTGCCAATCGATTATTCTAGGTCTATACTTTGCCCAATATATTACGTGCATTCTACATTTTTTGCTTAAATTTGAAGGCCGATGTTGAAAGATAGTAATTGTGTATATAATGTGGTAAAGTTAAGTTGGTATTGTTGTTAAGTCATGTTTGGTATTTAATGGTAACATAAGCTTTTTTAGTTGATTGTTGTCTTGAGTAGTCATTAGTAATATTTGGTTTCAGAGTATAAAAATGATGGCAGGATCATCTCAATCGAAAAGAATGGCCATTCTAAGTTGAATATGGTAAGTCTCTTTTTCATGTCTCTCACAACCTACAATATATTTTCGCTACATTCTACCCAGCTGCTAAACAGTAACAAAAAAACTTTTTTTTTGCTCTTGAATAACCAAGTAGGCACATGGTCGAGTACCTCGAATAAGCTTAGCCAAACACCCCTTATGTTTATGGTACCTTTAAGAGAAGTAAGGATTACCTAGATATATAAAACTAAAGTTAAATTACACATTAATTTTGAAAAGGACACGGTGTATCATATTTTTCGGCATACTGTTTTCCAGCACCAGAATAACTGTATCATTGATTCATTTTTCAGAAAAATACATTAGTGTTTGTTTTTGCTTGGCCATACTGATGTCCCATTTAGTTGGTACCTGATTCTAGAATATATTGTTACAGGTATTTACATTCAGTAATGAAACCGCTAAATCAGGAAGTTGTGAAGAGCCTACAAAGCTGAGAATGCTTTATACTACCTGCCTAGGATAACTGCTCTATATAAGACACATGGAAACCACAAAAAAGATATCAAAAACGTGGAAAAGTAATTAGTACAGCACCCGGGTATGTACATTTCAGGAAGGAACTGAAAGCATCAATTAAAGCATGACACACTGCATAAATATGACAAGCTTTCACAGCCGAATTTGATGGCTCCAGATAGGTAAAAGTGGAAGAATGTGCCCGTAAAATGTAGGTATTTCCTTTTGCAATTGCTGAAAGACTGTTAAGGCATAATAAAACCATTTATTTTAGCAGTGTATGAGTAGTCTACAACATAACATCTGTATAGACATTTATAAGAAATAAAAGTACGAATTCATGATGCCTTTTACGGTTTATGAAATTGGTTAGCAATTGTATGTTGTGTTGTTGTTTCGTAAACGCAACAAATAAAAAAAGCCCCCGCAGCAACGCGCGGGCTATTCAGCTCGTTAAATATATTTATCGACAATAATCTATTCCAAATATGAACATTTTCATGGATTTAACATAACAATTATTCACGTTGTCACAAGATCGCATACAATTCCATGTCACATAACACTTTATTCATGAATTTATCACGTAACAAATATATTAATTCTAGGATTCGATATAGATAACATAACAATTAATATATAAACCCTATTTTTTTTTAAAGAAATCGACTAAAAAAAATTAGGGTATCGACCCATAAAAAAAAATTTGGTCGATCCAAAAAAAATTTAAAACCAAATTAAGGCAAAAGCCCTAACCTTAAAATTAGGGTTTACATAATCATAACCAAAACACTAGAACAATCATATCAAACAACATACAATATTCGTTTTTTACGTGTTTAGCAATTAATTACTCATTAAACAAGGCCGTGATGTCAATGTTGGAATTATATAACATGACAATCATATATAAAACACATAAAACATCAAAGAAACATGCGGAAGCGTATAGGAACGAATAATGAATAATTAATTAACATAAACATAAAATATGCGTACCTTTTTTATTCTAGCCGAACAAGAATCAATTCCACAAAACTAGCAAGTGATGAACCCTAATTAGGGTTTATAGAATTATAAGAATTACCCCTTACCGATTTTGTAATTCAATCCAAGATACCAACAAAAGTATGTTAGTACCACGTTCTTGTACACACGTACTAAATCAAATTAAAGTAATGCTAGTTTTAATCACACGTAATATTTGTTTCGGAAAAACAAAAGTATCGACACCCTTTGTGAGGTGTACGGTCGGTTGGAACAAGAAACACACACAAAACAATTTTAGGGTTTAAACAATGAGTACAAGAGATGGAATACAAAGACCCTATGCCTTGTAGTTATACCCAAAGTAACTTGGTGACCAAGTTAGCAATGGATTGGGCTTTGGAACCCCTAGGCCGATCGGTTTGAGTAATCCCCAAGGATTCCGGAACCTTCCCAATCTCTATTTTATTATTTAGTCATTCCAATTAACATTTAACGATCGTTAGTACATTACACTTAATTAACTTAACGTTCGTTATATATTTTGTGTAATTAATAAATAAATATAACATTTTACATTTAATTATTAACTTTAATTCTCATACGTAAAGCGTGCAATCCCATGGTTTCGAGTTCGATCCTAATTCACGACTACTAATTTATATCCATAAAACTAACATTGCCGTCACATCTTCTAATGGAGCGTGTTCGTACCTCTATGTGTTGCAATTATATAAAACAGTCGTGTAAATGACTCATAAAAATGTAAGATAGTTGCACTGTTGAAACGGCTAGAAATATTTCGGTACAACTTTCATGCCCGTGGGTCATGCATGTAACGTGATGGACAAAGCTACAATAAATCACCAGTCATTATTCAATTTATTATTGGAATACTGGTCGATTATGACTAGTCGACCACCTTAAATTATGTACATTCATTTTTTATTGTGTCTACACTTTATCTATTCAATAATGAGCCAGACACGTATTATATGAAAACAACTTTCAAATGCATCCACCTACCTAAGAAAATATGTAGAGACAATTAGCAAGGTAGTTTTGTTCAAAAAAAAATTAATAATAATAAAAAATTAGCAAGGTAGTTAGGTGTAGAACACTTAGAACCATCGTGATCTTGGTGTTTACTGATTTTTAATATTTAAATCATTACACATAAGACTATTTAGGGTATAATTTTACATCTTCTTGGTGGTGTTTTAAAGTATGACAAAAGTGTAGTCGCACAAGTCTCCTTTAAAACAGGTTACACTTTTCTATTCTTAAATACAACTAGTACATATTCATTAAGTGTGCGTTTGGTATTTCGGAATGAGAATTAAAGAATGATTTTTCATTCCAATTATGTATTTGTATAAGATGTAAAATCTTTCAAATATGAAAATGAAATATAGATATATTTCATACTCCATATCACTCAAAAAGGAAAGGTATGAATCTTTCATTCCTAAAGGGCTCACGTTATACCTACACAGTTATTCATTGTGATTCATGGCATCATACCAAACGCACTTTAAGTATTAACTATACACGAGCATATACGAACAATGTCTTTGACAGAGAAGTGCAACGCCTTCTACTTATTATCGCAAAAGGTTTTCGAAAATCGCACTATGATCATACCTATATTTTGGGCTTTTTAAACACGTTGATGCTCTTTTTTAAAATTAACTAATATGTTATCGGCAGTATATTATCACCAACAAATAAATTTTTACAATTCAAGAGTTGCAAATTTGAACATGCCACAACAACAAAAACAATTAGCCCTAAGAAATATTATACTACTCCTATGTCTCAATTTATAAGAGCAAGGGGTATGGGAGATGTTGATTCTCGCCACTTCCAACGTGGCAACTCGCCACAACATGTCATCCATCGCCATGATACCACATGGCCTTGCCAGTGTGCATTTCGCCGGGGGAACAACGAAGAAAAAGACAAGAAACCTATCCGTTGCAATCCACTATTTTGTTAACGGTATGATTTAAAAAAAAAAAAAAAACTTTCCCCACCTTTTATAAATAATACCTCATTTTTATACAATCTATCACACTCTTTTCTTTCATTCAAACACATCTCTTTCAACTCTTTACATCTAATCAAAATAAACATGGCTGGTTCAAATTCGGATTCCGATCTTGATGATTTCGACGATATCAAGATGATCTTGAAAGTTGCAGGTTATGAGCAATCGGTGCAAGAAGATGAAGCCGAAAGTTCACGCAGCCGTAATTACATCTACCGTGACCGTGAAATTGCTGAAAACCGTCTTATATCAGACTATTTTTCTGATAATCCAAAGTATCCGGAGTACTATTTCAGGCGTCGATTTCGTATGAGCCGTAGACTATTCTTACAAATAGTACAAGGTATCGAAAATCATATTCAAACTGTTGATCCTCTTCCACCGCATTTTGATTTCTTTAGAGTCCGACCCGATGCGTGACCAATGTGGTCATCTTTTGTCAAATCATTCTCGACTGCATATTCGGAGAAAAATGCCTTGTTTAAACAAAAACAAGAAAGTGCTCGCAAAGACGTTGAAAGAGCTTTCGGGGTCCTGCAAGGACGTTGGCATATTATAAGCCAACCGGCACGTGCTTGGACTATCAACAAACTAAGAAGAGTCATGTACACGTGCATCATATTGCATAACATGATTTTGAAAAATCAAAAGTTTGCGATATCCGAAATGAATGAAATTTATGTTTGTCCACGAGCAAATATACAACGGACATGGATTGAGCGATGCGATATACAACGAAAGAATGCCAAAGAACTGCGTGATAAAGCAACGCACACAAGACTTCAACGAAATATCATTGAGCATGTTTGGCAACTTCATCAGCAACAACAACATTAATTTAAATTTCGTATATTTTTTTTATTTCGCAACGTATTTTAAATTTCATATGTTTTTTTATTTCGCAGTGTATGTTTTTATGTTGTATTTTTAATTTTAAATGAATGAAATGAATTTAGTTGTGTTTGGAAAATATAGAAAATAAAAAAAATGATAGTGGGTGGGGCCCAAGTGAAGAGAAGTGAGTATGTTGTGATTGGGGGGTATTTTTTTATTAGTGTGTTGGAGTGATGTGGAGGTGATATGACACACGTGGGCCTAAGTGAAGAGAATTGGGGAGCTCACCATACCCCTTGCTCTAAGTTTACCTTTAATATACACGTAGTTTAAGAAATTTTAACTAACTACATTTTTCACTAATCAAATATCATTTTTGTCTATTAAAGTTTTTTCTGATTGGTTCAAATATAAAAATATTCAAGTATTTTGAGATACCTTAAAATAAAAACATGAACTTATAAATTGAAACAACATACAAATTGCAATCCTTGGTTATGAAGGAAATGTCAACTATATAATTGAAAAACTTAAAATAAAGAGTGAATTACATAAATCGTCCTTGTGGTTTAGTAATACTTACGGATCTTGTCCCTGTGGATTTTTAGGGGTTTCCCCTCGTGGTTTACAAAGTTACTGGATCTTGTCCCCGTCGACCCGTCCCAAAAAGGACCTCCATTGCAAATACTTTCTAACGTGAGGGCTAACGTCATAGTTTTGGTTTTAACGATCGGAGTTAATTACATAAATCGTCCTTGTGGTTTGGTAAAAGTTACGAATCTTGTCCCTGTGGTTTATTATAATATATTTTTTTTTTAAAACTGTTTTTTCTTTAAAAAATTAATTTTATTAAAAAATTAAATTTAAAAAAAAAAAAAAGTTTTTTTAATTTTATTATAAAACGAATGAAGGCATATAAAAAAACGTTTTTATACGGATTTCTCTATTTTACGTTTCATTTGTTTTTATACGGTTTCGTTCTTTTTTGTATGAAAATGTATGAAAACATTTTTGTACAAAAATGTACGTTTTGTATGAAAATGTATGAAAACATTTTTCATACAAAAACGAATCTAAAAATGTACGTTTTTGAATGAAAATGTATGAAAACCTTTTCGTACGTTTTTGTAAGAAAAAACGTACATTTTCATACAAAAACGTACATTTTCCTACAAAAACGTACATTTTAAACAAAAAAAGCGTACGGTTTTGTTTAAAATGTACGTTTTTGTATGAAAAACGTACATTTTAAACAAAAAAAAAACATACGGTTTTGTTTAAAATGTACGTTTTTGTATGAAAATGTACATTTTAAACAAAACCGTACGTTTTTTAAAAAAAAAAAAAAAACGTTTTTCATACAAAAACGTACATTTTAAACAAAACCGTACGTTTTTTTCTTCTTTAAAATGTACGTTTTTGTATGAAAATGTACGTTTTTGTATGAAAATGTACGTTTTTTCATACAAAAATGTACGAAAATGTTTTCATACATTTTCTTTCAAAAACGTACATTTTCATACAAAAACGACATTTTTAAACAAAAAAAAAAAATGTACGGTTTTGTTTAAAATGTACGTTTTTGTATGAAAAACGTACATTTTAAACAAAAAAAACGTACGGTTTTGTTTAAAATGTACGTTTTTGTATGAAAATGTACATTTTAAATAAAACCGTACGTTTTCTTTTAAAAAAACGTTTTCATACAAAAACGTACATTTTAAACAAAACCGCTCGTTTATTTTTTGTTTAAAATGTACGCTTTTGTATGAAAATGTACTTTTTGTATGAAAATATACGCTTTTTCATACAAAAACGCATAAAAATGTTTTCATACATTTTCATTCAAAAACGTACATTTTTTCGTTCGTTTTTGTATGAAAAATGTTTTCATACATTTTCATACAAAAACGTACATTTTTGTACAAAATTTTTTCATACATTTTCATACAAAACGAACGAAACCGTATAAAAACAAATGAAACGTAAAAATAGAGAAATCCGTATAAAAACGTTTTTATACGTCTTCATTCGCTTTTATAATAAAATTAAAAACATTTTTTTTTTAAATTAAATTTTTTTTAATAAAATTAATTTTTTTAAAAGAAAAAACAGTTTTTTAAAAAAAATATTATAATAAACCACAAGGACAAGATTCGTAACTTTTACCAAACCACAAGGACGATTTATATAATTAACTCCGATCGTTAAAACCAAAATATGACGTTAGCCCCTCACGTTAGAAAGTATTTGCAAGGGAGGTCTTTTTGGGACCGGTCGACGGGGACAAGATCCGTAACTTTTGTAAACCACAGGGACGAAACCCGCTAAAAAAAATCACAGGGACAAGATCCGTAATTATTACTAAACCACAAGGACGATTTATGTAATTCACTCTAAAATAAATTAATATTGTTTATTTACTGAAATTTAAATTGCGTTTAAACTTTAAAAGAAATTATTTCTAAGCAACTAATATATTGATTGTAAACCACAAGGTACATTTCAACAACATGTAATATAGAAACATGAGGAATCTTCGTTTTATGTGATATAACTTTTTTCATACTAAAACCGGGTGTAAGAACGCACGGAAGACCGAATCTTTAGACAAGGAGGACGCGTCCTCCTTGTTACGGAAACTCCCCAAGATGCATCAAAGATGTCGTGTGCTAGAACGGGTCGTAGAAGGAAGGAAATGAGGCCAACAGTAAAAGATAATAAAATAGTAGATGTTTGGCACTTTTTTTAAAACAAGATATTTTTGTAAATTTTTTCCTTATAAATATCTCAAAATTCTATCATTCTCATTTACAATTTCAACCACATTCTTTCTTATAAACTCTACACTTCTCATCTAAAATAAATAGATTACGAATAATATTTTTACATCCTAATATGAAGAAAAAGTTAGTAATATCAAGCTAAAGTTTTTAAAAGAGGGGACAACATACTCTGTGAATTATCAAGCTTCTACTTCTAGATACTCAAAATCCCCGATACCACGAAACACGATACCTACAAATCGTTACGGTGCTCTGGATCGTCTAGTGGCCACTTACTTCTCTCAACACTCAATGTATGACAAATAAAAGCTGCTGAATTGGCCTATTTCTTGCGTGTACCAATTGAAGTATTTTAAGAAATGAGCCGACAAATGCATGCTTTCTCAGCAGGAGGACAAAAACCGTAAGCAATTGAATGAGCCAATCACTATTCATATTCATTGTGAGGGAAATAACTGATAATTCACCGTATTTTCAACAAAGCAGTGTTGTTCGGGACGAGTTGTCATTCCCATTGATGAAATGTACCTTTGCAATTCAGAAATTAGCATATGATAACATCAAATAGTCCTGAATATTAAGTGTCAATTTCCCCTGATAATGTTCGTTATTTACATCATTTATATGAATTTACGCTTGTTTTCCATTGTTATCCACTTTCAGGTAAATTGCGAGCATTGGAGCTAAAGAGACGCGGAAATGGAAACATTACTAAAGATTTATCACAGTATGCTTATTCTGAAGAAGTTACGGCGTAACTCATCTCTCACATTACGCCGTAACTATTGCGTGACCCAGAAGTCCAACTTATCAAGAGGTTACGGCGTAACTCTTCCCAAAGGTTACGACGTAACTCCATTAGGTCAAAAGACGTTCCACGCCGCTGATACTTACGCCGTAATCACTGCATCACTTACTACGAACCAATTTATTGAAGACTACGGCGTAACCACTTATAAGGTTACGCCGTAACTAGCGCATCTAGTGCATTTATGAAGAAATAGAAGGTTACGCGTAATCCTCTATTGGCTACGCGTAACCCGACTGCCTATAAATACCCCACTAATTCCAAAGATTTCAAAGCATCCCATTCCACACACAACACTCTGAGAACGTGGGAAAAACTCAAGGGAGGTCTAGGGAAGCATACGGAGCTGTTTCCAAGGAGAAGTCACACCATTACGATAAGCTTTAGCGTTTATTATTTCTTTTACTTTCAATTCATGTATTTTGTACCTTTGAATATTGAATTGATTTGCATGATTAATATGAGCGGCTAAGCATCCTTTGGTGCTAGCCTAGTTATGATTCCTTAATTGTTTTGTTTGCGTTTACCTTTACTTTCGTACAATTATTTCTAAGTGTATGCATGCATAGTTCTTTGGTAGTCACCCTTGGTTCGGTAGTTTTGAATGGCGATAGATGCCAATTGCCTAGGAGATATGACCAACTGACCATAGGTGAGCGGACTGAGACGGGAAGGGTAAGATATGACCAACTGACGACCCTTTCTACTTGTGCGATTTGATCAACTCTGATCACCTATCGTTTGGATGAACTTAAGAATTGGGGGGTGTAGTGTCTAAGTTCCTAACGGTCGGGCACTCACTATTTAGAATCTAGCATGTAGAGGTACTTAATGACTCGGCTTAGGGGACCAGGAACAACATGACTTATGACGGTGCGCCTGATTTCTCCTGTGGTGGCATCTTTGCTGATAGGTTAGGGCGAATTGACCAAATGTTGTCCTCTCGAATTTGACCCCACCTGAAGTAATTGGAAGTAGGTAGACGTAGACATAACTAGCTAGGAGGATTAACTAGGTTAGCACCACTATTCCTCTATTGATTTCCCTTCACACATTTATTTGCTTTTATTTCATTTTCTGCATTAGTACTGTTTATAGACAAAGAAGTTACTAAAGTTTGCGAAAAAGTTCACCTAAGTTACTATAGTTTTTTTGGTTACAAAGAGGTTACTTAAGTAAACGGGTTTGTCACTTGGGTTACTCAAAGATTAAAAATGTTACATAAATGTTACTGAGGGTGGGCAACCTACTGATTACCTTCCCCTTGTCCACATCAGCACCATAGTTTAAAATGTTACAAGGAAGTTACTATAGTTTACGGGTTTATGAAATAGGTTATTGAACCTTAACAAAAGTAACTATGCGTTTTTTTTTTCCAATTTTTTTTATTTTTACATTTTTCTCCTTCGCATATCTTTGTATATTTTCGCATATTTCTATCCGTTTTATATCGTTATGAATGTTTTTCTCTTGTCGTACTTTCTTTACATTGTTTTACGTTTATGCACGTTTTTCTCTCTTGTCGTACGCTTTTCTCCAGTTTCGTACGTTTTGTCCATTTTTGTACGTTTCATCTATTTTCGCTTATTTTCATAATGCGTTTTCATAGGTTTTCATAAATTTTTTTATTAGATTTGTGTGCGCATTTATATGCTTGTGTACGCTTATTACGTCTTTCTACGTTTTCATACTAGTTTTATGTTTTTCTACACCTTTGTATGTTTTATACTTGTTATGTTTTATACGTATGTAAAAATGTGTATAAAACGTGTATAAAAAATGTATAAAATTGTGTGAAAACGTGTAAAAATAAACAAAATCGTATGAAACGGAAAAACGTAAGAAAAAGAAAAATGTCTGAAAACGAAAAAAGTAAGAAAAGCGGATAAAACGTAAGAAAAACATACAAAACGTAAGAAAACGGATGAAAGTGTAAGAAAATAGGCTAAAACGATAAAACGAACAAAACGTATAAAAACGTATGAAAACAGAAAACCCGTAAATAGAAAGGGTCAAAAAACGTAAGAAAACGGACAAAAATGTATGAAAACCAAATTTTGAGTTAAGTATAAACGGTCGTTAGGATAAAGGATTAACAGTGCAAATGTTTTTTGCAAATTGCCGTTAGCTAACGGAAAAAACTAACGACAGTTAGTCTGAGGGACCATTTTTGAAATTAACGAAAAAAAAACCTATAGTAGAAGGTTAAAACATACAGAGTAACTTATATAGCCGGTGACCAAACTTAAGTAACCTCTTTGTAACCAAAAAAACTATAGTAACTTAGGTGAACTTTTTCGCAAACTTTAGTAACTTCTTTGTCTATAAACCCTTTAATTAATTAAAACCCTATCAAACCATTTATATTCTGTGACAATTAGACTTAGTAATTATCCGAAACACATAGCTCTTGGGACGACCTCGGCTTTACCATTTATTACGCTACACACGACCGGGTACACTGCCCGTTAGTGCATTAGGGTAGACCATAGGTATAGCGAGATACTATAAATATTAAGACCTGTCAAGAAAACTCGCATCAAGTTTTTGGCGCACGCTGCGGGAGCTATATTAGGATTAATGTTAAGTCTTTCATTTCATTTTTAAACTTTTCTCATGATCATATTTCAAGTTTTCAGGTACCATGGAAGTTGTTAACATCGATGACCTCACTCTTGAGGAATACTTGGCGTTGACTAGAGCAGATCAAGGGTCGGGTCTCGTAAGACCGGTAATCGGAGTTGATGTTCGTTTCGAGATTAAAGACCAATTTATGAGGGAGCTTCGTGCTAAACCTTTTTCAGGAAACAGGGACGAAGACGCATACGAGCACGTTGAAAATGTCCTATACATTGCTAGCCTTTTCAACATTCAGGGCGTGTCTCATGATGCTATTATGCTCAGGGTGTTCCCGATGACTCTCACTGGAGCAGCCAGAAGATGGATCGAAAGATTGCCCACCGGGGCGGTTAATACTTGGGCACTATTAAAGAAACACTTTATTCAAAGACATTGCCCGCCATCAAAGATTTCTAATCAACTCTTGGAGATCCATAATTTCAAACAAGAAGACGACGAAACTCTGTATCAAGCTTGGGACAGATACAACGATCTTCTTTATAAGTGTCCTACCAACGATCTAAATAACCAGCAGAAGGTCAATATTTTCTACAAAGGAATAAATGTAACTACAAGACAGATGTTGGACTATCAAGGACCTATCCCAAACATGACTCCTACTACTGCAATTGAAGCCATTCAAAAAATGGCGGACCATTCTCAAAAATGGCACGACGGTGGAAGTAAAAGAAACCAAGGCGGAAGTTTCGACGGAATTGCAGCAATCGCTAGTAAAATTGAAAGTCTCAGTCGAGATATGCTGAAGGTCAGAGAAACCGTTCATGCCATCCAAGTGGGTTGTGAAAGCTGTGGAGGAGGACATCTTACGAATAATTGTCCTCATATGGACGAAGAGTGTATTGAAGAGGCTAAGTATGGAGAAAATCGACCATTTAACAGTGATAATCGAAATAGTAATGGTTATCGTGGAAATTACAACCGTGAGCCTTATAGAGAAAGAAAGCCCAGTCTTGAAGAAATAATTAATAAATTTCTAGAAAACTCAGCCCAAAGACAAAATGAGCGAGATGAATGGTTGAAGGAATTCCAGGAAAACACTGACAGAAACATTTCCAAACACGACTCAACTCTGAAAAACCTTGAATCCATGGTGATAAAGCTCAGTGAAAAAGTAAGGAGAAATAACGATAAACCTGAAGGATCTAAACCAGCTATGGAATGTAAGGTAATTTTCTCGGATGATAACTCGAAGGTTCAGGCCAGTGATACGGGTTTAGGGGACGATTTCGTCAATAGATCTGAGTTACGCCGTAACATGCCTAATGAGTTACGGCGTAACCTCGTGTTTGACAAATGACAACGGGGTTGTGAAGAATACTGAGGAAAGTGACTCTAATGAATTACGTCGTAACCAAGAATCTCAGTTACGGCGTAATTGGGATACATGGGCAGAAAAATTCCTCGACATGGACGAGTCAGAAAAACTCGAGGAACTCTCCCTTGACGATGAAGAAGAGCCACTTATCACTCACTGGTGTACTCCTGTCGTCATTACTAATAAAGAAACCACAAGGGCATGGCCTACATGCAGCCCCTTCCATGAGTATTGCAATGGAGGAGACAATGAAAGGAAGGAAGAATGGACATGCCCTCATGAGCGTGAAAGACATAGTATTAAATTCGGTAATTTGGACTTTAAAGATTGGTACGTAATTCAATTTGGGAACGCCAAGATCAATCCAAATCTTCTTATGAAACTAAAAATTGATTACGCGGAGCACATTCAGAAGGAAGAAACTAATAAAGATATACTATGCACGGATGAGCATTTAAGTGAAACTGACAACAAGGAACTACGTAGTCACTGGTGCGAAAAAGTAAAATCTCCTTGGGAAATTTTCTGGGGGTCATGCAACCCGTATGACGATATGTGTAATGGTGGAAGCAACTCTGGAAGATTAGGAAAAGATGAATTCTTTTGGTCCTCAACCAATGATGAGGAGAGAACGAGTTTATCTTGGATGGACAACCTGGGGTTAATTTGATAGTTGGGTGAAAATTAAGTATGGGCATGTGGACACATTAACAAAAGATAAGATTTGGAAGGAAAACATGGATCAAGAAAATTCAAACGACAAAAGTCTCAAGAACACGAGTAAAATAACAATTGACGATGACATAGAGCGGGTGAGTAATGATAAAGAAGAATGCAAGCGCGTTCTAGTGGAGAATTTGCTCGATGAAGAATGGTTCAAGGGCACTGTTTCTGATGACGATGATATCGAAGGGATGCTAGATTACCTTGAGTTGCAAGGAAATGAGGAGTTCACTGATCCTGATGACGAAGCTTACGAACAAAGGAGGTGCAAACTCCTGGGGATACCCTACAAAAGACCACCTCCAATTATAGTTGAAAAATACGAATTCACTCGCTACCACCTAGGTCCGGAGGAGAAATTTTGTAAAGTCCGAAAGATCGAAACCATTGAATACCTCTGAACTGCCTCAAATTTTGCATGGATGAGACACAATTTGATGAAGGATATTGAAGAAGTGAGGCAAGCTCAAAGGCCCCCATAGGAGCCCCGCGGCTCTGAGTCTAACTTAAAGACTCGTTAATAAAGAAAAGTGCTCTTTCGGGAGACAACCCGAATTATCCCTTTCTTCTATTTTTATTTCATTTCTGTTGGGTTTTGTGTTTTCTAACCATTTTTGCAGGAGAAAGGAAGTAATTATGCTGCAGTAGCTTGTCGAAACAGAGTTACGGCGTAACTCGTCTTGGTAATTACGTCGTAACCAACATTTTAGCACTGAATTCTTGACGATTACCAATTACGGCGTAATACCATCTAAGTGGTTACGCCGTAACTATTCGCTTCACAGCTCATACCAGGTTTTGCCAGTTACGGCGTAACTCTCTCATAGGAGTTACGACGTAACTCTCATCTGCTTTAATTCTTTCATTTTAAAACACAGTAACCTTGTATTATTTTTTAAATGAACTTTGTGGGTGTGTTCCCTGTAAACCCTCACGAGACTTCACTCGCCCACTTGGGACACCAAGTGGTTTAAAAGGCTTGTTGCATTCGCTAAATGCAACCGTGATTCCTACGAAAGTGAGTTAGGTTTGTTTTTCATTTTATTTTTCTTTTCAATTATGCTTGTCGGTTTTGTGATTTCAGGGATTGAAGTTTGTTCATGACGCTTAAACGAAGGCACGATCCTTTCTCGTGGGCCTTCTTCTTTTGGAGCAAATTTCAGGGAAGTTCTCGCTCTAATTCTACCTTTCTCTTCACCTTTATTTTAATGCCTAGTACAAAAGGGACTTTGTACAATTCAAGTGGGGGACGGAAGTAGAATTATATCTTGAACTTTATTTCGCCCTCATTTTTCTAGTTTATTTTGAAAAATTATGCCATTTTAAAAATTTTGACATGTTTTTCCGAACCTAACTAGATTAGACCTTAGCCGAGCACATACAACCCTTGATATTACATGGTGAGATTAGCCTTATCCGTTTCCAATATTTTACCCCAAATCCACCAAATTATGAGTGTGCTGGTAGCTTGTAAACTTTAGAACTTGGCCTTTGCATCATTTCGAGACCATAGACGAGGTATGTTGAGTTAGCTCGATGTATTTGGACTTTTAAGTTTTAGAAGGCAATATTATAGGATTATCACCCAAACAGCCTACCATTGTGAGTCTATCGATTAGTCACCTCGACTTTTCGACCCCCATGTGAAACCCTTTTGTTGCACTCCCCTTTAGTGCAAGATACCCCTAGATACACCCTTCTGAGCCATTCCTTTCATTTTGTCAACCCTATATATTGTTTCGTTACACCCTTACACCTTAGCCTACCCTGTAGTCTTTATTTGTAATTGAGAAGTCATCATTTGCCTAAGTTCAAGGTTTGAGTGGAAAGGTTTGGAAATCACGCTTTCATCGACAACAATTATGAAGATCATTGAAGACCCCCCGAATTCCCATTGTTCATCTCAAGTGGGGGGATGTTATGTTATTATGTTATGTTCAAAAAAAAAAGGTGATTGATTTATGTAAAGTGCGATGTTATAAGCACTATAGTATGAGCTTTATTGTTTAGTATCGAGGAGGCCACCTCGGTCACATTAGAAGATTAGAGTTGGAGTTATACCAACTGAAGAAGAAGAGGTAGTGTGCCCATCACGACGTCCTCTAATGACACATCTACCTTGCATTTCATGATCCGGTCTCTAGACTTCTAAGCTTGAACTTTGGGCAGACGGTAAGTGGTGATGACTTAGTTATAGATATTGACTACCTGCTTGTTTGTCATTTTACACCAATTATATATCCCATGTCTTATCCTACCCTTTAGTCATGAAGCGTGTATAGGTGATGCAGCGAGCAATCTTTGGTGTCTTGGCAATGGATTTGGTCATGTATCATTGATTTTGTCCACTTCGCCGTGACAAGTTAGTAATGACGAGTCACCCCTTAACCTTTGTCGTGTCTACCCATATTGCCTTCGAGAATTGTTTAGCCCTTAACTCTAGTGGTGGAGATTTGTGTAACCGCCAAGCTTATGATAGAATACATGTTACGACTGTGCGATTGAGTGATCACCCCGAAATTGACACTTAGAATAGTTGAGAGATTTGAGTGTTTGTTCCCCTTTCGTGAGGTGTTCGGCTTTGTTTTATTCTAGCATAAGGGATTTGTAAACTCATATTTTCCAGGTTTTGGGAGATATCTTTTTAGGAATCTATCTAATAAGGTCTACTTGAGGGCAAGTAGAGTTCAAGTGGGGGGATATTTGATAACATCAAATAGTCCTGAATATTAAGTGTCAATTTCCCCCGATAATGTTCGTTATTTACATCATTTATATGGATTTACGCTTGTTTTCCATTGTTTTCCACTTTCAGGTAAATTGCGAGCATTGGAGCTAAAGAGACGCGAAAATGGAAACATTACTAAAGACTTATCACAGTATGCTTATTCTGAAGAAGTTACGGCGTAACTCATCTCTCACATTACGCCGTAACTATTGCGTGACCCAGAAGTCCAACTTATCAAGAGGTTACGGCGTAACTCTTCCCAAAGGTTACGACGTAACTCCATTAGGTCAAAAGAGGTTCCACGCCGCTGATACTTACGCCGTAACTACTGCATCACTTACGACGTAACCGAATTTATTGAAGACTACGGCGTAACCACTTATAAGGTTACGCCGTAACTAGCAGATCTAGTGCATTTACAAAGAAATAGAAGGTTACGGCGTAACTCCTCTATTGGTTACGCCGTAACCCAGACCTGGCCTATAAATACCCCACGAATTCCAGCATTTCAAAGCATCCCATTCCACACACAATACTCTGAGAACGTGGGAAAAAGCTCAAGGGAGGTCTAGGGAAGCATACGGAGCTGTTTCCAAGGGAGAAGTCACACCATTACGATAAGCTTTAGCGTTTATTATTTCTTTTACTTTCAATTCTTGTATTTCGTACCTTTGAATATTGAATTGATTTGCATCATTAATATGAGCGGCTAAGCACCCTTTGGTGCTAGCCTAGTTATGATTCCTTAATTGTTTTGTTTGCGTTTACCTTTACTTCCGTTCAATTATTTCTAAGTGTATGCATGCATAGTTCTTTGGTAGTCACCCTTGGTTCGGTAGTTTTGAATGGCGATAGAGGCCAATTGCCTAGGAGATATGACCAACTGACCCTAGTTGAGCGGACTGAGACGGGAAGGGTAAGATATGACCAACTGACGACCCTTTCTACTTGTGCGATTTGACCAACTGATCACCTATCGTTTGGATGAACTTAAGAATTGGGGGGGGGTGTAGTGTCTAAGTTCCTAACGGTCGGGCACTCACTATTTAGAATCTAGCATGTAGCGGTACTTAATGACTCGGCTTAAGGGACCAGGAACAACATGACTTATGACGGTGCGCTTGATTTCTCCTGTGGTGGCATCTTTGCTAATAGGTTAGGGCGAATTGACCAAATGTTGTCCTCTCGAATTTGACCCCACCTGAAGTAATTGGAAGTAGGTAGACGTAGACATAACTAGCTAGGAGGATTAACTAGGTTAGCACCACTATTCCTCTATTGATTTCCCTTCACACATTTATTTGCTTTTATTTCATTTTCTGCATTAGTAGTTTAATTAATTAAAACCCTATCAAACCATTAATATTCTGTGACAATTAGACTTAGTAATTATCCGACACACATAGCTCTTGGGACGACCTCGGCTTTACCATTTACTACGCTACACACGACCGGGTACACTGCCCGTTAGTGCATTAGGGTAGACCATAGGTATAGTGAGATACTATAAATATTAAGACCTGGTCAGTAAAACCTGCATCAGAATACGAAGCCAATCCTGATGCTTTAGTCGGATATTTGCATATTGATGAGAAAACTTTCAGTGATGCTATCCAAAATTTCTGTGAGGCTATTATGGACTTATATGTAGACAATTTTACGTGGACCTACTTATGTTAATGTCAAAAAACTCCATGCTTATCATAAGGAGAAATATGGGTTCCCTAAGATGTTAAGAAGCGTTGATTGTACTGGTTGGCCATAGGCTGATTGTTCCAGATGCATATCGTGCTCAATATTGTAGGGGTGATCACGAGCCACATCCATTCATTTTTTTGGAAGCAGTTGCCTCACAAGACTTATGAATATGGCATACCTTCTTTGGTGTTTCTCATGAACAACAACGTCAACGTTGTACGACAATCACCTATTTTCAATGATATTAACGACGGGAAAACACAGATGTTCCATTTGTGGCTAACGACGTGCTTTATAAATGGGGGTATTATCTTACTGTCGGGATATATATGGAATAGTTTATTCTTTTTAAGTCTATTTCACATCCATGTGCGAATGATACGGAGCGAATAATGTATAAGCAAGTGCATGAAGCAACAAGAAAAGTTGCGGAACAAGCGTTTGACGTGCTGAAGAAAAAGTGGGCTATAATAAAAAATTCCACAGGACCGATGACTCTTACGAAAATAATGAATATGATGTTCACATGCATCATTACTTAATATGATTATGAATAATATAATTATGAACGACAAAGCGAGGGCAATCTCTTCCGACTTTTATCGAGTGGAGTAACATCGTTATGATGATCTCATACGAATGCATGAAGAAACGTTACAAATTGTTAGTGATTTAGTCAACGAGGAAACTCATTTAAGCCATAAAGCCGATTTAGTGAATACAATTGGCATCGAGCAAATGCACACTAATTTGTTGTTTTATTTTATTTGAATTTTTATTGTAGTGTTTTTAATTTTAATTATTAGTGAAATTTAATTTTTAGTGTTTAAAAAGTTGAAAATGAAAAAAAAATGATGAATTTGGCTATCTTATTACACTAAGTTGGTGGTGAAATTAGTTGTAGAGAGAAAAATTGATGTGACGCTATGATAACGGTGGTGAATGTGATATGTTGTTGCCCTTAGCATAATTATATGAGCATTTGTCATATAGATATTAGGAAGAACTAGCAGGGTACTCACGCGTTGCTGCAGCGGGTACCCCGTAATTAAAATTTTCAGCAAGCCATACTTTTCAAGTATAAGCTTTTCTTAATAATAATTTTATCAGAACTTTATCTTTACTATCTATAAAATAATTTTATGATTAGTAGCTTGATTAGATTGTACAATGTGATAAAATGGTTGTATATTTGAGTGAGAAGTGATTTAAATGGTGTATTAATTGTATGTATTAATGTATTTATGCTTTAAATACTTGTAAGTAAAACTTTTCTACTTGTAATGAATACAAATTTAAAATGTATATATAAACTTGTATTGAGTTAATAGCAAAAGTAAAACAATTCTTTCCATTATAAACAAGCCTTGAATATTAATTTTTTTTTTTTTTATTTTTTCAATATAAACAAGTACCAAATACTTTGTCAAGGAGTATAGATTTCATATACCTCTTTAAAAATTATACTAATTTCGTATATAACCAGGGACGGATCCACTTAGAAAGTGTGGGGGGGCAAGCGCCCCCCATGGCTAGCCGAAAAAGTTGATATTTTAGTGTAATTTTTATTTAATTTTGACCTTTTTTCAAAAGTGAACCCCTTCAAAAACTCAAATTGCCCCCCACTCACATATTAAAAGCCAACATTTAACTCTTTAAAGCCTTATAAATCCTTCATGTCTAAGTAAAAATACTCGATTTAACATTACGTTTCTAGTTTTTTCTTTCGTATTTTGTTGCTATCGTAAAAAAAAATTTTTTTGCCCCCCACATCCTATTTTTCTAGGTCCGTCACTGTATATAACCAATGAAATTGTTGGAAAATGAGTTTTGCAAAATGAGTTTTTGCAAATTTTGGACACTATTTAATATATGTATATGTTATATATATTTATGTTTCTTGGTAGCTTTGCGTTCTCCTCGACGAGAGCTTCGCAACGAGCTAAAGTATGTCTAAAATGGAGTTGAAATGAATGAGATATCGTGTCTCAAAGTGAGGCACTTGAAACATAAAAAGTTGGAAAATAGGAGAATCCCACATCGCCCAAAACAAGAAGTGAATGCTTGTTTATAAGGAATTCATAGTATTGGCTATCAAATTCCTGTAGGTTGGTTATGCTCCCACTCCTACGTGCGCGCGCGAAAATGGGATTTCCGGGTCAAAATGAGTTCAAGCTTATCAACTCATGCGGCCCTGCGACACGAATGCAGCTCCGAAGCCTCGCATACGTGTGTATGTTTAAACTTATCAAGTAAGTTTACAGAAATCGGTTTATGTTTTTAAAAGATATGCAAAGAATTTTCTGTAAATCTATTTTAGGAATAGGTTTAAACTTATCAAGTAAGTTTACAGAAATCGGTTTATGTTTTTAAAAGATATGCAAATCAGTTTTATGTTTTAAAAGATTTGCAAATCTGTTTTTGATATAACAGATTTTCGTGTATATGGCTGAATATTTTTCTTGGAGGACAAGTTGAGTCTTCAATATAAATAAAGCCATATATCTCATACGTTTTACACATTCTGAAAATGCAGCTACTGCACAGAAACGTTCCAACCATCTCTTCGATCAGAAACACTCAGTCTTTCCGTGATCTTTCAGGCAAGTAGTCTAGTCCGGCTGTGCTACAGCTACGTACGTTGTACCCTGGGAAACAGACGACGGATCTGTTTTAAGGGAATCGTGTTCAACACGAGCCTCGTGCAATTCTCTTTACTGCTTTTATTTAAATTACGTTGAATAGTGTCTGTCTTCTGCTTCTACTCCATTCTCATATATTTAATTATCATTTATTTATTGTAATTATAATCTGATTTTCATAAATAAAGTGTACACCGTTTCCCACAGTCTTAAAACAGATTCGGTTTAACCGAATTTAAAACACTTTGTTAAAATCGGATTAATAATTATCGGTTTTATAAACCGGTTTCTCGAAACCTTGTTGAGTTTCTTTGGAAATCAGTTCCGATTAAACAGCTTTTAACATACGATTTGGTCTAACAGATCTATAACGCTTTTTAAGCTTTTATTATCAGTTTTAACGAAACCAAGATAGAGTTTCTTAAACTGATTTACTCGATCCATCAAAACCAAGCTAGAGTTTTGTTGAATCAGATCTGGTACAAGTAGATACCATTTAAAACAGTTTGTTTAATTGTTTGTGTTTGATCTTTCAGGATGACAAACACCACTCCTGTGACTACTCCTGTTAACGTGACTGGTGCACCAGTTACTAACACTGTTGCTAATCATGCTGAGAAACCAGAGAAATTCAATGGGCAGAATTTCAAGAGGTGGCAACAAAAGATGTTCTTTTATCTCACTACTTTGAACTTTGCGCGGTTCTTAAAAGAGAACCCACCTAACGTGGAACCTCCTGCAGAAGGTCAATCCTCTAATCAACAGGCTGTTCAAGCCTTGGAAGCATGGAAACATTCAGATTTTTTGTGTCACAACTATGTTCTGAATGGTTTGGTTGATTCTTTGTACAACGTGTAATCGCAAGACCAAGACCGCCAAAGAATTATGAGAGTCATTGGAACGCAAGTACAAAACTGAGGATGCTGGTACAAAGAAGTTCGTGGTAGCTCGTTTTTGGATTAAAATATGGATGATTCAAAGAATGTGATGAGTCACGTTCAAGATCTCCAGGGTTTGCTACACGACATTCATGCTGAGGGAATGACTTTGAGTGAAACTTTTCAAGTTGTTGCTATTATTGAAAAGTTACCTCCAAGCTGGGTAGAATTCAAGAACTACCGAAGCATAAGTTTAAAGGAGATGAGTGTTGAAGACTTGGTTGTTCGTCTTCGTATTGAACAGGACAACAAGCCGGCTCGAAAAACACGATACCCTGATTCGAAAAGGCAAATATGGTTGAACATGTTTCGTCATCTTCAAAGTCCAATGTCAAAGCTAAAGGCAAAGGAAAAAGAAAGAATGACAAGAGGGGCAAAGGGAAGTCTGATTACCTTGCTCCTAAAGCCGCAATTGTGAAACAGAAGTTCCAAGGGGTGTGTTTCAATTGTGACCACCAGTCACCGTCGCTAACCGTAAGATGCCGGCGGGTGACTCAAAGCCAGGCTAATATGGTGAACGAAGATGTGGACATGATTGCAATGGTGTCTGATGTCATTGCCATGATCTCTCGGTTAACCCGGTAGGTTCCAACAACAGTGGAATGGTGGGTGGATACCGGGCTACCCGTCATGTGTGTGCCGATAAGAGTATGTTTCACTCTTTCAGAGCGGTTGATAGTGGAGAGAAGCTGTACATGGGCAACTCGGCAACTGCTGAAATCAAGGGCGAAGGAGATGTAATCTTGAAGATGATATCCAAGAAAGAGCTCAAGTTGACTAATGTCTTGTATGTTCTAGAGATTCGCAAGAATCTTGTGTCTGGTTGGTTGTTGAACAAGTTTGGTTTTCGTTGTTTTTAGTCCGATAAGTTTGTTCTTTCTAAGAATCAAGTGTATGTTGGTAGGGATATGCCCGAATGGTATGTTTAAACCCAATGTAATGGTTGTTAAGAAAGATATCAATAATATGAATTCTTCTGCTTGCTTGATTGAGTCTTCTAATATGTGGCATGGCCGTCTTGGACATGTAAATTTTAATTCGATGCGTCGTTTGATTAAATTTAATTGCATACCTAATTTCCATATTGACTCAAAATATAAATGTGAAACTTGTATTGAAGCCAAACTTACAAGAGCATCTTTCAAATCGGTTGAACGAAAAACCGAACCACTTGATATGATACACACTGACATATGTGATTTGAAATCACTACCCACAAAAGGTGGCAATAAGTACTTTATCACGTTTATTGATGATTGTACAAAGTATTGCTATGTTTACTTACTGAAAAGTAAAGATGAAGCTATAGACAAGTTTGTTCTATACAAAACGAAGTTGAGAATCAACTTAGTAAGAAAATCAAGGTGGTCCGAAGTGATAGAGGAGGTGAATATGTGTCTCCATTCACTGACCTATGTGCAAAACATGGAATTAGACATGAGTTCATCTGCCCTATTCACCTCAGCATAACGGTATTGCCGAAAGGAAGAACCGTACCTTGAAAGAAATGGTTAATGCCATGTTGATAAGTTCTGGTTTAAGCCAGGACATGTGGGGGAAGCCATTCTAACGGCTACTTATCTTTTAAATAAGATACCTCGTAAGGAAAAGAAGAGACCCCTTATGAATTATGGATGGGAAGAAAGCCATCATATCAAGATTTACGAGTGTGGGGGTGTCTAGCAAAGGTCGCTATACCGACTCCCAAGGCCCAAAAGATTGGACCTAAATTTGTGGATTGTATATTCATCGGATATGCTAAGAATAGCAGTGCGTATCGCTTCATTGTACATGATTCAAAAAATCCGGATATACAAAAGGGTACATTAATGGAATCAAGGAATGCTTCATTCTTTGAAACTATATTTCCTTGTTTAACGAAGGAAACGGGAAGTTCATCTAGAATAGATGAAGAAGTTGTCCAAGATAAGAGACAACGAGATGATAATGATCTCCAAAATGAGAGACAAGATCAAACTGAGGAAGAAGAGGTTGAACCTAGAAGAAGTAAAAGGGCAAGAACCGAGAAATCGTTTGGACCCGATTTTGTTTCTTTTATGGTTGAAAACAAACCTACTTCTTACCGAGAAGCTTACTTCCTAGAAGGGCCTCAATGTAAAGAAGCCATTAAAAGTGAAATAGATTCTATTTTACAAAACCATACTTGGGAGCTCGTGGATTTACCTCCTGGTTGTAAACCACTAGGCTATAAATGGATCTTCAAGAAGAAGATGAAAGCCGATGGCACCATTGACAAGTACAAAGCAAGATTGGTAATCAAAGGATTTAGACAACGAGAAGGTCTTGATTACTTTGATACATATTCGCCCATTACGCGAATAACCTCGATCAGGATGATACTTGTTATTGCCGCATTAATAAATTTGGAAGTTCACCAAATGGATATGAAAACGGCATTTCTAAACGGAGATTTAGAAGAAAAAATTTACATGAATCAACCTGAGGGTTTCATGGCTCCTGGACAAGGGAACAAAGTTTTTAGGCTTGTTAAGTCATTATATGGCTTAAAGCAAGCTCCCAAACAATGGCATCAAAAATTTGACCACGCCATGCTAGAGAGTGGATTCAAAATTTGTTGGATCGATATACTTTAATCAAACTAACTTAACTAGCTTGTTAAGGTTTAATAACCTCGGATAAATCCTAAGTTATTAACAAAGAAACACTGAGCAATCTTTATTAAGTACGCGGAATTTACTTAACAAAGCTAAGAAGAAAAACTTTATTAACAAACTCTAAATCTGCTAATTATGCAGATACTCTAATACAACTCTAAGATAATCGAACTTTTCTCTAAACTCTAATTCGTAAACTCTAAAACTCTTTTTCTGAAATCGTAAGTCATATCTCTAATGCCAATCTAGGAGTCCTTTTATAGGCTCAAGGATATCCTAGTTGGTTTACAATTGATAACCTTGTACGACAAGTAATCTACAATACTTTCCATAAGCGAATATAACAGTTTATTTGTTCTAGCAGTACTTTGACTTCCTCTTGCATTACTTTGACTCTGTCATTTAGCAAAGATTTGACTATTTGACTTCTTCCAGCTTCTTTTCAAATTTACAAGATTTTCATATCTTCAAGACTTTGATATCTTCAAAGACTTTCATATCCCAACAATCCTCCCTAACTTGAATTCTACTTGCTTGACTTCAAGTTCCTTTGTGAATATATCTTTAACAGCTTCATCTTTAAAACGGATTGTTCTTCTCTTAGATTATATCTCTAGAATCTGTGCTTTTTCAAAGTATCTCTTTAGAATTGTTTTCTTCACGTTGAAAGCATCCAGTAATCTCCATCTTTTCAGCAACACAAAGAACATGACAATTTGTACATTGATTCAGTTTAAGTTGCATACTATTCTCATCACTTTCAAAGTGAATCATTGAAAATTCAATGGATTTAGAACTCTTTACCAAAGCCATTATCTTTGGAGTAGCCAAATGTTTTGGTGTGTAAGACCATGGTACATTGATAACCATATGATTTTAGCAAATCACCAGCTATCAACAGATTTGTTTAGTCTTTACCAAAAGCTGTACTCTTCTGGACTAGTTAGTTCTTTTATCTAATGGTGAACTAATTACCAATAATGGTTTTCCACTGCTTTACCACAGCCATTTCTTGTGGGCTAGCCAACTCTTCACATTTCCTGATATGGTGAGTTGATGACCATCCAACTTATTAGCAAGTTGACAACTAAAAACGGATTTGATATATCTTTACCTGAGCCGTTTGCTCATGGATTAGTCAATCCTTTTGTAACCATGGTGGATTGATAACCTATTGATGTTATCATCACAAAACCCATTTATTCAACCTTTATTTCAAAAATATTTATTATTAAGCAAAAAGGTTTCTTCTAAAAGTCATTTAACTGAATTAGTTCATCAAACAGTACTTTGATGAAAGTATCGTCGATCAGCAAGACTTTGAATAAAAGTATTGATATATCAAAAAGCATTTATTCAAATAAAATTCATACCAGTTAAAGATCATTTTCAGCAATGATAGTCCAGTCTATAAACAAATTAATCACCATGCAAGCAGTTTCATCATCCTCTTCTACTTCCAAACCATGTTCAAGCATTCTTCTCATTAGATCAACTGTAGAGGATATCTTCTTCTGCAAACATGTGAATCATTGTTCCATTTTCTAGCTCCGGGTGACATGAACTCCATTCTTCAAAGAATCTCCTCGCAAACTATTTCCCAGTTTTCTTGATCCTTCCAAATATCATCGCTGCTTTCTTCATCAGTGTCCCACATAGTTACAAGATCCCCATGTAAAACCAATCCAATACCTTCTAATGGATGATCTTCAAAATATGCCTTTATAACTTGATATAAGTAGAATAGATCTACTCTATCAATAACATGCAACAAATCCCATAACCTTTTGAAAACCTTAAAACTTTTATCTTCCTTATGAAAAACCATGTACTCTTCATTCTTGGTTTTCACAACTTTAAAAGTACTGATCTTTGATCTGTTCATCTTTAAATCATCATCTTCCTTGGTATAATCAAAATCTACCACTCTCAGATAATTCTTCAATTCATCACTAGTCTCAGATCTTAATTCAACCTTCTTTTTCTTTGAAAATTGAACATCTGTAACATCAGTTTTTCTTTTCCTCTTTAAGCTTTTCTTCCTTCAGCAGTCCAATAAGTTTCTTCTCTAAAGTATTTAATGCCTGCAACATCTTTCTTATAAGCCTCTCTCGGCATCATATAATCTTTTCATATCCACATAATTTAGCTTTTGCAATCCTTTAAATCCTCTTCCTTTTAAATATGCCATCATTGCATTCCTTTTTTTAGCTAAATTAGGTCTTCTTGACATGAATCTAACAGTGTTGGAGACTGTAAGGTTCAATAGTTTCAAAGCATCTAACTCATCTTGCACCTTTTGAGCTGCTTCTCTATCTTTAGCTTCTTGAGCTTGCTGTTCTTCTCTGTCTTTAGCATCTAATTCTTCTTGAACTTTTCTAGCAGCAGCTTCATTCCTAGCCACTTCAAATGCTCTAAGTTCTGCCAAAGTGAGCTTCTTTTCTTAGTCTCAACGAACACCTTTTCCTTTATCTTTTGGATCAATTGCAGGTTGATCAGTTCTTGGTTGTTCTTCTTCTTGTGCTTCTCTAATAGTAACTCCTCCTCTTGGTTGTGACAAATCAAATAATGTAGCAATTAATTCATCATCACTAGCTGAATGAATAGGTATGTAAGTAGCTTCCTCCTCTTCTTCTCTAACAAATGTAGAAGGACCAGCTTCTTCATCAAAATTTAATACCCTTGGAGTTATTGGTGTTATTACTTCTTCCCTTGATGTATCATGAAAATCAGTACTTTGATGTTCAGTACCTTGAACACCAGTACTTTGAACTTGTACTTCTTCTTCTTGTTCCTCAGAATCTGAACTAATACTTACAAGTTCTTTCTTCTTTGTAATATTTTCTTCAGACTCTTTCTTCTTCATAACATCTTCTTTCAAATTTTCCTTTTCTAAATTCCTCCCCAAGTTGACAGAAGATGGTTGAGGAACCTTCTTTCTTTTTAATTCCTTTCGAAGAGCTTTACGACGTTTATTTTCCTCCTTAACCCATAAGTTGAAACCTTGAATATATGGTTTAACAAAATTTCTCAACCGAAATAGTTACGCCTTCAACTTCCTAATTGTTTTTAGCTTGACGCCAGTGAGTCCTTGTTTAACCTAGCTAACTCCCTTGTCAAAGCATAGTTATCTAACGTCAAATCTTCACGAGGTATAGAATGAGCATCACCTTGAGGTTGTGAATGCCCCTCTGAAACAGGAATAGAACTTTCGAAGATGGAGTAAGCGTTTCTCAATTTACGCGAACCTCAGGACTGAAGAAACATCACCTTGTAACGAAACAAGTACCTTCACGAGAAGCATACTTGCAGATGCAGTACCTTGTGAAGCAAGTACCATGATCAGATATCAGTACCTGAGTTTCTTCATCCTCCGCAGCTGCATCACGAATAGCTTGTACAATTTCCATCATGGATGTTGTTAAAGGAATATCTCCACCTCTGAACAAGTTACTTCTCTAGCCATGAAAGTATTGATTTTAGGTTGTTGCACAATAACAGGTAGTAAAGCAGCAGGTTTTGGAACATCAGCCAATTGCTTGTTCAAGAAAACTGTATAAACCTTGGATACATCAACCAAGTTGTCCCAGATGATATATGAGAGAGCATTCCATCCAAAATAAGTCGTGAAAAGTTAAACACTGTCTCAGAGCTAAGCCAACCTGCAGACGCAATATTAGACCCAAACTGCTCCCAAGAAGTGCTTTTAGAACTTATGCAATGGAGCAAAACATGAATCAAAAACTTCCATTGAGGACAGAATAATGCCTTCTTAAAAGTTTGTTCAGGTCAAAAGAACCTTCATAGCCCAAAGTACGAAAAGTATCCCAAATCAGTTGCTTGGCAAATCTAATAGCCCCTTCTTCATCTCCAAATAATAAATCATCACGAATGGAGACCTCTGTAATCTTGATAGTCTTTCCGAATTGGCGAGGATCTAATATAATCTTCATCCTCCTCCATATTCTCTCTAGCATTAGCCCAAAATTCTTGAATCCATGGTTCAATCACATCTGGCTCAACTAAAAGAGCATAACTAATAGGCGACCCAACTAGATAATCAATGATATCATAGAAAGCCACATTCGCCTTAGTCTTATCCAAATTAGCCACCATATTGTGCTTCGAAACAGTCAAACGATTCACCATTGTTGAAAAAGTAATCACAATAGAAAGATTATATCGAATAATAAAGAGATGGTAAGTGGAAGATAAGTATGGAAAAGAGGTAATGAATAATGTGAGAGGGAAAATCAGAAAGTTGTTATTTATAGGTAGGATTTTGAAAAATCACTGCCCAAAATAAAATAACCGTTGGCTTTAATTACCCTCCAATATTACCGTTGGAACAGTACTTTAATACGACAAACAGTACTTTCCACATAAGCAGTACTTTCCCAAGCAGTACTTTCAGGAAATACAGTACTTTGCCAAAAACCTTCATATAAACTAAGTAATACACAAACATCCTCCCCTCAAGCAATACACAGGACTATACCTAACACCTTATAGTCCTCCCCTTAAACATAGCTTAGAAGCTAATATGCCTTCAAAACACCTGACAGAAACTCCTTGTCTCCTGTCATGCTCACAGAACAACCACTAATAAAGTAATCTTTAAGCTCCTCTTCTGGGTTGCCCTGTCTAATAGGATGAAAAAGTTAGTTGCTTTGAGGAACCCAAGCCATTACTGACTTGTGTTCCCCTTGTGGAGTGATATACTCACATTCTTTGAGTATATAATCTCCACTGTTCTCTAAAGCATGATCCAGCATTATCTTGTTATTCAAAACATGTGGTTTTTGAACAAAACTCTCTTTTGCAAGTTCATTCTCCTTTTCTTGTATCACAAAAACATCTGATTCACTTTTTGTTGAACGATCTGTATGTCTCTCAGATACTTTCCTTTTGACCCATTCAGTTTTAACAGGTGGTTCCTGTGATCTAGATCCCCTATATGAATTATGATACCTTCTAGGTTGATAGTGAGATCTCCTAGAATTTCTATCCCAAGTAGGGTTATCAGTACCTTGTTTATGAGCAGTACTTTGGAAAGTACTGTGAGATACTGAAGGTCTTCTCTGATGTGGGTATCTATGGTCTGGTGTGAAGTTTCTGTGATTAACCCTATGTGAATTAGTCCAAACTAGTTTGTGTTCTCTAGGTCTCTGATTGGTGGACTTATTCCTTGGAAACTTGCTTAGATATTCTGAGTGTTTGTCACAATCTTTAATTAAGTGAGTAGGACTATAACACACAAAACACAGTTTTTGACCCATATGACCAAAGTGATTTCTTCTATGTCTATGCCCAAAATTATTTTGCCTTCTTGATGACTGATAAAATCTGTTTTGAGCAAAATTATCCCAAAAAGGTTTAGCAACTGTTTTGAAAGATTTTGCAGAAGGTACGCTTGTTGAGCATACTTTGTTTAAAGGCTGCTGGATTTTGAACATTGTGTTCACAGTTTCTTTGGGTTTCTCAGACCTAGATTGAGCAACAAGCTTCTTCCTAAACTCTAGACTGTCTACACCATAACGAGAAACATCAGGCCTAGAGGGTTGATGACTAATGGGATGAGGAACAGCATGATAACCATTGTCTTTCTTATATTCAGGAGGTGGTTCACTTATGGAGCCCTCATTACTAGATGTATCTACATAGTTAATGAGCTCATCATCACTAGTGGTTATGTCCTCAAAAACACCATCATCCTGATCACTAGGTTGGTTTTCATCTATGTTACTAAAGTCCATTCCAAATCCTAAGCCTGTTCTAATGTAAGCCCTTCTCTGTTTTTCAACATAAGCAACATGGGACAAGCCAGACTCTCCCCAAGCAGCAAACTTAGCTAACAAATCATCTCTTTCCTTAGTTAATTTCTCAATTTCAGCAATTTTACAGTTTAGTTTCCATTCACTAAGTTTTAACTGGTAATCCTGTTGTTCATACTTTTCAGCCCAAGCCATTTCATTATTTTCATGTGTTATGATTTTAGCTTCCATAGACTCTAAAGTAATTTGATAACCTGCTACCTCAGACCTAGCCTTAACACAATTATCTCTTTCATAAACGTAAGCATTAAGTACTTTCTGATAATAATCATGACACTTAGAACATACCTCTGTGATAGGAGTTGATGCAGCTTCAGTTGACATCTTTAATATTGTTGAAGTAGGGTTTCTTCCTAGTCAGAGTTTCCACACAAGCTCTGATACCACTTGTTGGATCGATATACTTTAATCAAACTAACTTAACTAGCTTGTTAAGGTTTAATAACCTCGGATAAATCCTAAGTTATTAACAAAGAAACACTGAGCAATCTTTATTAAGTACGCGGAATTTACTTAACAAAGCTAAGAAGAAAAACTTTATTAACAAACTCTAAATCTGCTTATTATGCAGATACTCTAATACAACTCTAAGATAATCGAACTTTTCTCTAAACTCTAATTCGTAAACTCTAAAACTCTTTTTCTGAAATCGTAAGTCATATCTCTAATGCCAATCTAGGAGTCCTTTTATAGGCTCAAGGATATCCTAGTTGGTTTACAATTGATAACCTTGTACGACAAGTAATCTACAATACTTTCCATAAATGAATATAACAGTTTATTTGTTCTAGCAGTACTTTGACTTCCTCTTGCAGTACTTTGACTCTGTCATTTAGCAGTACTTTGACTATTTGACTTCTTCCAGTTCTTTTCAGCTTACAGTACTTTCATATCTTCAGTACTTTGATATCTTCAGCACTTTCATATCCCAACAAAATTAATGAATGCGACAAGTGTGTTTATGTCAAAGAAACAAATAGTGGATATGTAATCTTGTGTTTATATGTTGATGATATGCTTATCGTTGGCAGTAACGACAAGATGATCAAATCTACTAAAGGCATGTTGAAATCAAAGTTTGACATGAAGGATATGGGTTTGGCTGATGTGATCCTTGGAATAAAGATCATACGAACTCAGAATGGACTTGTGTTAAGTCAAGCACATTATGTGGACAAAATTCTTAATACTCATAATGCGGGGATTCCGGCCTAGCTAGAACTCCAATTGACACCAGTAAGCATCTATCTAAAAATAGAGGCTTAGGTGTTGCCCAATTAGAGTATTCAAGAGTTATTGGCATGTTAATGTACTTAATGACAGGTACCCGACCTGACTTAGCATATCTTTGTTAGCAGGCTAAGAAGGTATACTAGTAACCCAAGCTATGCACATTGGGCAGCTATGACTAGGGTACTTCACTATTTGAGATACAATCGCGATTATGGATCGCATTATGATCGATATCCACATTGTTATCGAAGGATACAGTGATGCAAATTGGATATCCGACATAAAGGATTCTAGATCGACTAGTGGATATGTGTTTACACTAGGAGGGCAGCTATATCTTGGAAGTCTTCCAAGCAAACTGTTATAGCTAAGTCCACGATGGAATCAGAATTTATCGCGTTAGATAAATGCGGACAAGAGGCGGAATGGCTACGTCAATTAGTAGAGGACATACCAAGGTGGCCTAAACCGGTAACGGCCATTAGTATACATTGTGATAGTCAATCGGCGATTGGCAGAGCTCATAGCATAATGTATAATGGAAAGTCCAGACATATCCGTCGTCGACATAATTCGATACGACAACTACTCTCAACAGGAGTTATCTCAATTGACTATGCGAAGTCAAAGGATAACATCGCGGATCCGCTTACGAAAGGCTTAAGCAGATAGTTAGTAAGTAAGTCGTCTAGAGGAATGGGACTAAAGCCCTTGAAGGAATGAGTTTCTATGAAGGAAAACCTAACCTAGTTGACTGGAGATCCCAAGATCCGGGTTCAATAGGACAACCTAATCATAGAAATGTGGGGGAAGTCACGTCAATGTGGGGAGTTACTAAATATTGTAACTTTCCTAGTCCATTCCTGTAACAAATGTGACTTGTTGAGAGGTTAAATATATCGCTTAATGATTCAAGATGAAATCATAAAGCATAATGATTCAAGATGAAATCACAAAACAAATGTTTTTAATGATTCAAGATAAAATCACCTATGTGAGAGAGAAGTGGGGTCGCTTCGAAGGGAAATGTGGGGGCGCAATTCCTAAGAGCTCTTGCAGAACAAGGCTAGTATTCATGACCATAACGAATACGACTATGAGGACTTGACAATGTCAGGGAGAGTCTTGTGTGAAGTGTAATGTCGTCTACGTAAATGGATAATGAGTTCAAGGACACCGCGTCTACTCAGATCTAGGAGACTAAGTGCATCTCACAAGAGAAGGTTCAAAGGGTTACACCTACCTATCCTATGCAAGACTTAACCGCATAAATTTCACCAAAACTTTCGTGTGTTTTCGACCGATTTCCATTCATGTGGGGGATTGTTGGAAAATGAGTTTTGCAAAATGAGTTTTTGCAAATTTTGGACACTATTTAATATATATGTATATGTTATATATATTTATGTTTCTTGGTAGCTTTGCGTTCTCCTCGACGAGAGCTTCGCAACGAGCTAAAGTATGTCTAAAATGGAGTTGAAATGAATGAGATATCGTGTCTCAAAGTGAGGCACTTGAAACATAAAAACTTGAAAAATAGGAGAATCTTACATCGTCCAAAACAAGAAGTGAATGCTTGTTTATAAGGAATTCATAGTATTGGCTATCAAATTCCTTTAGGTTGGTTATGCTCCCACTCCTACGTGCGCGTGCGCAGGGGGGGTGCAGAAAATGGGATTTCCGGGCCAAAATGAGTTCGAAGCTTCTGAACTCATGCGAGCCCGCGCGACCTGCGGACACGAATGCAGCTCCGAAGCCTCGCATACGTGCGTATCTTTTTGCTGCAGTTTCCAAAGATTTGCGAATCTGTTTTTGATATAATAGATTTTCGTGTATATGGCTGAATATTTTTCTTGGAGAACAAGTTGAGTCTTCAATATAAATAAAGCCATATATCTCATACGTTTTACACATTCTGAAAACGCAGCTACTGCACAGAAACGTTCCAACCATCTCTTCGATCAGAAACACTCAGTCTTTCCGTGATCTTTCAGGCAAGTAGTCTAGTCCGGCTACTACAGCTACGTACGTTGTAACCTGGGAAACAGACGACGAATCTGTTTTAAGGGAATCGTGTTCAACACGAGCCTCGTGCAATTCTCTTTACTGCTTTTATTTAAATTACGTTGAATAGTGTCTGTCTTCTGCTTCTACTCCATTCTGTCTGTTATTTAATTACTGTCGTTTATTTATTGTAATTATAATATGATTTTCATAAATAAAGTGTACACCGTTTCCCACAGAAATTTCTAAATTTCATATATACCCTGCTGCATATTAGATATATGACAATCTTACTCTTATATTATTTTTCGTTCTCTTTAATCTTACGCTAAAGGTAATTTCGTGAAATTGCTCCTATTCATTTTCTCAATCAATCCAATATCTTGGTGAACTGGTTTCCCTATTCTTCACATCTTTTTTGTTTTTAGATTAGTTACCAAATGGTTCGTACTTTTTAACTGGTTATTAATAAAGGGAAACCATGAATAACCATTTCTAACTTGAATTACCTCACGAACTACAAAAATCCTTACTACTTTCCTCGTCCTAAAATAATTTCTACAAATAAAAAACACCCATTTAAAAAAAGCATCTTCATTACAACATTCTTTTTCTTATTTTTTTTAGAATAACAGTTTTACCATTAACTAATTATTTTAATTTTTTTTTTAATGTTTGTAATAATAACCTCAAATAAGGGTAATATTGTAAACTCAAACTAAATTTCATATCCATTTAAAAAGGTGGACAATTAATTTGAGACAACACGAAATAAAAATATGGACAATAAATATGAAATGAAGGAAGTATAACTCTTCCCAAAATAAGCCATGCTTACAAATATTATAGAGCGTCATACATTTCTTTGTTAATAGACACATTAACTTGATATTAAACTTAGTCTTAGACGCATTTATTAATAATCTTCTACTTGTTTTTAATTTCTTGCTTGTGTATGTTTTAAATGTCTTTGTTTTTATGTTTTAAAAAAAAAATGTCTTTGTTTTTTCGTGGATATTATATTTATCATCTAGTGAAATATATGAAATTATAAACATTCTGCTCATGATACGGGCATAATGGTTATTTTTTTGAGTGAAATAAGTAAAAATAGGTAAATATGAAATTTGTAATGTTTTTATGGGAATATATGATATTTAAAATTTTACTTAAGTATATATGAAATTAGTTAAGTTGTTAAGGGGATATATGAAATGTCCCCAGATATTATATCACCCTTGGTTATTTATTCATAGAAAAAAAGTAAATGTAACCTCGATGCTGACTAGCATTATTCGGCTAAGGTTTAATTTCATATATCACCCTACTTTCATGATTAATTTCATATATACCCAAAGTACAAGTATTGAATGCATAATGTACAATATTTTTAATGCATGTTTGGGTATATATGAAATTTCCAACTAAAAAGAGGGGATATATGAAATTGCCCCTTTGGCTAAACACACTAATAAGGGTTAATCCTTCTCATTTTATCTGACACGTCAGTTTTTTCTTTCCGACTACTTATAGGCGATTGGTTGCCACAGTAAAGGCGACCTTCATTATTTAAAAAAAAAGAAAAATCGTATCTTTTTATATTTTCAAAACAAACCTTATTAAATTTCATAATTCAATTTCAAATTAAAGGTTACAGTACGAGCGGGATAACCAAAATTTAAAATCAAGTTAAAGGTTACAATACGAGCGGGAGGATTCAAAATTCAAATACAAATTCAATTTTAAATTAAAAAATCTCCCTATATATACCTACACTCTGCTTTGTTTCTCTCACACACAACTCACACACACGCAACTTCTTATCACAAATTCTTAACGATGTCTTAAGAAAACTTCTCCCAACAATTTCCTAACAAAAATAACTTCTCCCAACAATTTCCCGAAAACAACTTCTCCTAACAATTTCCCGAAAACACGGTGACCACACCACCAACAAATATCATTCATGTTTTCCCAACAGAAGAGGAACAACAACGACAACTTGCTCATGATGAAGAAGTATTAAGAGAAATGGAAGAAAACACAGCACGAGAGGAAGCTGCTCGTAGGGAGCATGAAGTAAGGGAAGTAGAATACCGCAAGAACAACTTGTTTGACATCTTGTACAACGAGTGGGAAGACAACACGATTGTAGAGGGGTATTCTCCTTACGAAGAGGGTTATAACACAGACTTTTCATTGTAATTTGTATTTTCAATTTCATTTTCGTATCGTAGTGTATATTAATCTATAATTTGTATTTTCAATTCAATGTTTAATGTATTTTTACTTCCGTATCAAATGGATTTAAATATTTTAACATTACAATACAAAAATTATAAAACATTACAAGTTTTATAGCATATGAATTTATGTTTATTGAAAAAAAAGGAAGTAAACGAAAAAAAAAAGAAAGAAAACAAACTTGGACGAAATAAACACAAAAAAAAAGTTGGACGATTTAGATCGCATGAACGACTCTTTTCTCCCAAAAAAAGTGGCGATTCATCGATCGTCTTTTTCTCCCATAGTAGGAACGATCGAAATCGACCTTCATGGTGATCGATCGATTCCACACTACTGTGTTTAGCCTTAAGGATTCTGATTATAAAAAAATATCTTAAATTCAAATAAAAACAAAGAATATGCACCCGAACAAAATATCCATGAAAAAAAAAGTAAACCGACGACCAACGTTTTGAAAACCGGGTTTATAATCGACCCGGTCGAGTCACCGGGTCAACCTGGTTTTTATAAAAAAAATTTGAAAAAAACCAAACCCGGTCGGGTTTCGAGAACCGGGTTTACCCGGGTCACTCAAAACCCGGCGGGTCTAACTGGTTAACCCGGTTTTAGAAACCCGGGTTATTTTGACCCATTTTTTTACCCGGAACCAGTCCAACCGGTTAACCCGGCCGGGTCGACCCGGGTTTCAAAATCTTATTTGCACACTCAAATGTACAACCTGATGAAGCAGCATATGATAAATGTACAACTGCTTATTGCACAGTTTGGAGTGTGCAAATAAGAAATGAGAGTGTACAAATCATTAGCGATCAAAAAAGGAACAAGTGAAGAATATATGTGGGATTTGGTGATTTGAAGTATACCACTGGGATTGGTTGACGTGTTACTTCCATGTTCATAGAAGCTATAGAAACTTGGCTCGTGGTCTCTATGAATGGTCTATTTCTTTTTCATAATGATTGCTTGATTGTAATATTCATGTAACTGATTATTATCATTAACAACTTAATGGAATTTGACAATTTGTTATACAACTCTTATATAATAACTAGCTTCATAGCCCGCCCGGATGGGCGGGCTAGCTTCATGAGCTTACTTGACGTAGTTTAACAGGACATAAACAAATATCGAATGAAGACAAATCTCTTAGGCACATAAATTGGAAGACAAAAAATGAAATTGTTAATGTATCTTATGTAAAAATAATAATGAAATGTATGAGAAACAACTGAATTAGATGGTACATATTAATAGACTAAATAAAACTTGTTCATACACAACTTTTGTTATAGACATTGTATTTCCACCGTATTTGTAGAAACAAAGAACATTGTAAACGTTGTTTGTTGTCTATTCTAAAAAAGACAAAGGTTGTTTGTTATCGAGTTTGTGTAATTGTAGTATGTGTAGTAACATGGATGATGTAGTCAAGCCAATTGTTTGGATACTGTTAATAAGAGATCACCCAACCATCGTCATCATTATCTCCTGAACGTCATGCTAGTTATTCTCTCTACAACCAACATCCCCACAAAACATAACCCAATTAAATAAAAATATGCTTTCGAAAAACCAAAATCACATACATACAACCACAAGTTCTATAATTCGGTCGGCTGAACGATCAAGTTCTCCCCTCAACGCAACCAAGACGCGTCATACATGACGAGGGTAATAAGGTGGATGCGTGGTTGTCCATGGCCTTATTAGTCTTACAAATTACGATGTTACCAAGAAAGATGTTGCTGATATTGAGAGAGAAAAGGTTATTGTTGAGGCCTATATGCCTCCAGATCCTGGTCCATACCCTCAAGATCAGCCAAAACAGAACTCTATTAGATTTACCCCCACACAGGTATGCATTTTATTTCTTCGGTACTTTATGTATGTGTGTGCATCATTAGTATTTGATCTATATATTCTAGCTTATTTGAATCTATGGTGAATCTGGGTGTGAAAGGTCTGTCTTCCTCGACAAGAAGGTGCATGCCTAATATATAAAAAAGTGAATCATAGTTTATGTAAGGCCTTTGATAGTGTGCCAAGAGAATGGTAAATATATCTTTAAGATATATGATTCGTATTTGATAAAACTTGTTAAAGGTTTACATAATTTCATAATTTAGATTAAGAATTAAATGCAACTACAGAGCTCAAAAAAGTATATTAAAAGGCACCAAAACTTGTCAGCTGTGCCAATTAACTTTATTACTTTTAGAGGCACACAATGTTTGTTTCTTTGGGTGCATTAAGGTTGTTAAGAACATTAGCATACAAATACCTGTTGTTCTTGTTGTTGTTTGACTATACGCAACGACATGAACTGAACCATTAAGTATCGTAGATTTAGAAGTTATTGAACCAACAGGAGTGTTGTTTTGATCATGCGTACCTAATACAAATGTCATCGGGATATAAAAAATTAATTGGCACTCAATATTTTGTTACGTAAACATTTTGTGATGTTTTATCAGCATAATGATACCACTGTTTTGCGTAAACATTAATTGGCACTCAATCTTTCCGGTAATGCAGTTTTCTTTTTCTCTCCTATAGTGATACCACTGTTTTGCGTAATTGGATTTGCATTGGCTTTCCTCTTATTCGTAGCGCGTTCCACAACATGAGGAACACTAATAGGTATGTTAGAGTGGTTCGTGTTTGTTATATCAGTTAGTCGAGGTCTTCCCCTACGTCGTAGCGCATATGATTCACGGTCACCTATAATTTTCAACAATGATACCAGATCATATAAAAAATGGTTGATAATCAAAATATTTATATAATAGTATAATAAAAATATAGAAATCATATTGTTTGGTGTTGACGAACTATCGTTTGGTATTGCATTGTTCTCTTTGTCTGGCAGCTTTTTTTCCATAGACATGAGATACTTGATTATTTTGGTGAAGTTCTTGGTTTGGGATCAGTCTTATTTTGATGAAAACTTTAATACTGATTATTTATAATTTTCTAAAATGATATGATTTAAGATCATTTGAGGACAAAAAATTCTTTACATACCAAGGGATCAATCTCCACCATTCATTTTTATTTGATCTAATGGATGAGATTAATCCCAACAATTTAAAAAACCCACTTTCATCATTTTTTTTCAAATATTAATATCTTTCAAACCGTTAATCGTTAAGCGGAAAAAAACATATCATTGCGAAGAGCATTTAATTATCTTTCTATAAATAGGCACTTTGATGTACTTTCGACAAAAAATTTTTTTTCGTATTTTTCACCTTTTTTTTTTTAAGTTTTTTCATTTTTTTTACGTTACTGAAATTTGTATTAAAAAATCATATATGATAAAACACTAAGTAGTGTTAAATCATATATGATATGTAATATCACATGTGATATTAGTGTAAAATCACATATGATATACATATGATATCACATATGATATTACATATCATATATGATTTAACGCTGATATCACATTTGATATTCAATTTAGTGTTTTATCATATATGATTTTTTTCATGCAAATTTCAGTAACGTAAAAAAAACGAAAAAAAGACAAAAAAAAGGTGAAAAAAACTAAATTTTTTATTTTTTCGAAAGTATATCAAAGTGCCCGTCTATAGAAAGATAATTAAATGCTTGTCGCCACGGTGTAAATATTTTCGCTTAACGATTAACGGTTTAAGAGATATTTAAATTATAAAAAATAGGTGAAATAATAAAATGTTTTTAATCTCATCCATTGATTTCTTTTTAAATGGATGGTGGAGATGAGTCCCTTGGTATGTGAGAAAAGTTTAGTATGTAAAATAACTCTCCTCAAATGATATTCCTTAAACTTTGTAACTTTGTAGTTTCCTAAAAACATGGAAGTCAATCATCTTCCAATTTTATATCCTATTAATTTGCATTTTCATTGATGACAATTACATGTAAAATCTTTAGCATTATCTTCTATTGAAAAAGTACAATGTTCTCATTGGTAATTAAATTTGCAGTCCAATATCATTAGCATTCTATTACAAAAGTTATAATAGCTCTTTGATTGTCAGAGTGGAATTATCAGAAGAAAGATGCACTAAACATTTTTCTGCGAAAACCATTTTGTCATACTGATTATGCTTAAACATTTTGTCATAACATTTTCTAAATCAATTTTAATTTTGAATTTTCATTTGTTCAGTTTTAATTCAATCTTTCTGAGATTTGAGGATTATAAAATTTGGTAGCTTGTCTTTTTAGTCCATATTTTTGAACATTTTTGTGAATTTTTCTAAGTAGCTTTTGAGGAGCTTCTTTTAGGCTGTTTGAATCATTAGTGCCCTGCACATCTGTGCATTGCTATCCACAAAACAGATAGTTTTAAGGTTGCATAGAGATCCCATAGTTTTGCAGGCTTTGTCCATCTAAGCAATGAACCAAAGATAGCACGTCTTTGTAAAACACAAGCCAGTCTATCAATATCAACATGGGAAAACATACTTTGCAGCTAATGCATACTGAACATTTTGGGAGGATCTAATATATCACTAAGTTTTTAATTTTAATACACATGGGTTGTCCTATTGTTAGAATTATAATATAGTTTGAGTACCAACATCTTAGTGAGGTTATGCTGCTATTTCTTAGTGGGTTGTCCTATTTCTGTGTTCCCTTTTCAGGTACATTTTTAAACTTATAAAGATGTTTCTACTTATATTATAGCTTTCACAATGAGAAACCACTCCAAAATGATATCAGGGATTCCACTGAATGTATATGACAATCGGCTAGAGGTAGTGACTATTCCACTTAATGTTAGACTTTGTCATTTGGCCACATGGTTATTACAGATAATGCCTTGACCAGATAATGCATTGGGCAGGGTATTCTTTTACAGGACTGTCTAAGTATGTATTTTTGTGTTCCCTTTTCAGGTACATTTTTAAACTTATAAAAGATGTTTCTACTTATATTATAGCTTTCACAATGAGAAGCCACTCCAGAATGATATAAGACCTTGTCATTTGGCCACATGGTTATTACAGATTCTGCCTTGACCAGCGTTGTTGATGCTTCTGTTTGGAATCCAAAGAATTGTCCATTAGAAGTTGTTTGAATGTTACAGAAGAAGCCATGAAGACCTTGGCTATAGAGGAAGGACACCAAGGTGAAAGTACACTTCTTCATAGGCTTACGAAGCCTTACTTTTGTGATTTACTATGTATTGGATTGGAGAAACTGGTTTGATTCATGTATGAGATGCTCAAATAGGTGAAATTAACAGGGAAATATCACTGCTGACTATTTGCAAAGATGGTTGCGAGGTGGGATGTCGTGATGGATGGCAAAATTATTACTTTTGAATTTGATACATAGCATTTTGCGTTAATTGGTTGTGAACAATTATATTTACTGTTAGCTGTTCCATGCTACTTTGTAACTTCTCCTTTTATACTTTGGTTTTGTAAGAATACTGATATGTCTAGCAAGTCTTAGATGATTAACTTAAATGAATGTGGTTCTCCAGTATTAGTAAACATTTTTCAAATCATCATTTTAGTGTTTGTCAAAAATAATATTGTATCTGGACTTGCATATACCATAATGCAGAAAAATTATCAGTCCAAGTTTGTGGTACTATGTTATTGATAGTATTAAATTTACATGTATTTGTTAACAGTATCATTCTTAAGTGAACTAAGAAGTCCAAGTAAGATATTTGAAAACCTGGCTTCTCCACACCTCCAAACATTTGGAGATAAATGTGGCCTGAAAGATAACAGCCTTTAAACATCTCCAAGCTCTTGTCGAAAATGCTTAAACGTGACAAGTTTATGAAAAAGTATCAAAAAAAGAACTGGATTTCTCACCTCACAAAGACAGTTGACCAAGCATATGACTTTTTTAAAGACTTCACAAACAAAGCATATCCCTACCAGTTTCTGAAAGAAAACGTGATATTCCTTCTAGATGGCTATCACTTAGATCCAAACAGAAGAAAGCCAAGTAAACCTTCCAGAATTATGGATTTTTTAAAGACTTCACAAACATTCCTGATCTGTACCAGTTTTTGAAAGAAAACATGATATTCCTTGTATATGGCTGTCACTTAGATCCAAACAGAATAAAGGCAAGGAAACCTTCCAGCATTTTTTAATGATTAATTCACGATGATAAATCCAAACATACACATAAGAATAGTAGACTGATAATCAAAAAGTAAGAATAATTAATCAAACCTAAAAGACATTCATTAAAAAGCCATTAAATAGGCTAAATTGTTTAACTGAAATACCATCTCCATGCTAAAAAACTATAACCAATGATCCTGACCAAAACCAACTTATTGGGGATATAATCAAAAGTACGAAAAAGAAAAATGTTTGATGCAAGACAAACTTGGCAAGGTAAATCAACTAATAAAGAAAAACCATGGAGATGTTTTGCCGCCACTTAATCTTCCTTCTCCATCTTAACTTGGACCAGTTTTTGAACCTTTGAATTGCTTCCTTCATCTTCTGGTTCAGATTCAACGTCATCTAGATCGATAAACACGCGTCTCTTTTTACCAGCGGAACTTTGAGCACTTCCTGCATTATCCTCATCATCCTCACCTTGTTCTTCAGTTTCTTCTGTATCCTCACCTTTGCCTTTACTTCCTGACGCTGACGCATTCAATACCTTGTCTGGTGTATTCAAATCAAGCACACGGCTGCTGCTGGTTTGTTGAAAGTTGGTTGACTTGATCAGACTGGCAGGGGTGGTAAATTCTTGGTCATCCTGATTTTGTGACAAAATATATGTTACATATAAACTTTTAAATGTACGAATAAAGTAAAAATTTCTAAGTGACACTATACCTCATCTTCTAGAAAGCCATTTTTGAAATGTTTGATCAACTCAGGATCATCTGAAAAGGCATCACACCTGTAAGTGTGATGGTTGTTATTTACGTTAAAGTCTGAAAGGAAAGCCTTGAACAAAAGCTTCTTTCCAATGAGTTTATCCAAGTCATCTGTCGAGTATTCGTCGACAGCCCTTCCATGTTTTTCCATTAACTCCCACGCAGTGTAATCAAATAGCTTATGGAAATTTGAGTTGAAAAACAAAATAGGTGATGAGCCAGATTGATCAATTATCCTCATGATAACTTTGAATCTGTTGCAATTAATGACAAAAAGTTACTACCAATTTGACGTAATTATCATGTATGAATAAACATTAGATGATTGTGCATAATGAATAAGTAAAAGTCACCTAGAAGCAACTTGAACTTGGCCATGATCTTCACAATAGAAGGCGGGCTTGCGATTTTTGGAAGATGAGGGTCCTTTACTTTCTAGGACGTCAACCTTCTTGTTACACTCCTTACAGGCAGTGTATGCCCATCCCATTTCTTTGTGAAATTTATGAATTGTTGCAAGGATGATACAGTGTGATTTCTGAGATAAATAAATGGGAATATTTATAAAAAATATTGGTGCGCGTTCAAGATACGTGAAAGATATAAATGTAAAAAGTATGGATAATTAACCAACCTGTTCACACTAACGAATTCCTCCAACCATTTTTTTCACCGCAACATGGAAGAATTCTGATATTGTAACCACGGGTTTGACAGGTGCGAACAACTCAATCTTAAATTGAGTTTCATCATAGCCATCACGTTCTTGTACTCTGAAAGACATTACAAGTTGCAAATATATAATTTTGAATATATGATTTTTGAGCAAAGATATGCAAAGACAGGAACAATAGAATTTTAATAATATGAAGTCGATACAATCCTAGTCTTGAATGAAGTAATCTCAGGTATGTCCCAGTTGATGTAAATCTTAGTGCCAAATAGTGCATTGTGAACAGCAGGAGTGCCTGAATTTTGTTTGCCACTTAGTAATACATACGTATAGCTAAATTTATCATAAGTATATATATATATATATATATAGATTAATAATTTTGAAATCAAAATTTATAAAAATAATGAAAACTACGTACCGTCCCAATATTTAATATTTCCTAGCTGTAGTACGAAAACCACATGTCCCATAGTCTCACACTTACTCGCATATTCATCCCACAATTTTGCCCAGTTGTCCTAGAATGTACAATCCAAGCGAATTCCCCTGAAATATAGTTATAGTTATTTGACATAGTATACTTAAATTGTGTATAATATCTATTTTATATAATATTAGTATACTTACTCAACATCCTCAATTACAACAGTTCTACGTATTTTTGGACCAGCAGCAGACTGAACAGGGACAATATCCCCAATCGCGATCACAGAACCCATGACATCTGTTGCAACAGATTTTAGTAAATAATTGGAGTTATGCATTAAAGTAAATTGTAAAATAAAATGTTTTTTAAAACACATACCAACAGCCTCATGTTCATGGTATTCACGGTTGCCGTCCAATAAGCTGTTGAATGGCTCAAGTATCAAGCCATTTACATTCTCATCAAAAGGGTCAACTCTAGTCACTTGGGTCCCTTTGAAAAAACTCAGCTTATACTTGTGTGGCAACAGGGGTAGCCTACCACTATTTTCTGCAATGCCAAAATTAGAAATAACATAGCATTGACCCTCTTCAAACAGAGGTTCAAATCGAAACATCAAATCTTTCTTGATATATATCTGAATCCTGTCATTATGTAATACAATTTATAGTTCATATCAGTACACAATAATTTAACGCAAAAAAGTTAAAGTAAAAAAAAAAACAGGTTTGTACATACTTGGGCATCCTGCAAGACCAAATCCAGACTATAAGGATTGTGCTTTTCATTGAGCTTATGGCTATGCCAAATAGAAATACATCTCCCTTGAACAGAAATGTTATCAAGCATTGGATCAATTTCTTTGATCAAAGTAATTTTATGGTCCTTTTGAAAGGCTGTAACATTGAGAATATTTATAGGTAAGCCATATTAGAAAGATTGACTTTGGATCAAAAGTAAAATAACTATCAATAAGCTATCATAGCACCATATTTGTATAGCTCAAAACACACGAATCTATACATCAGCCATATCACTTAGAAACATATAGTAATTGATTGCAATTAACATAACTTATCCAATTCACTTAACTTGTTCAAGAATTGAAATGGTTAGTGCAAGAGTTAATTGAGATTCAAACTTTACTGTACATAAGCATCAGTAAAATTATTCAAGATTTGAAGTGGATAAACTCAAGAAATCTAAAACTTACATTTGTTACACCAATTTGCTAACTATATCCATGTATATGAGATGGGCAAGTGACAAATTCATCAAAGACTCAAACTTTTACAGTAACAAACATCATTTTACTTACTATGTTAAAATGAACTTGATAAATTATACCTTAGCTTTCGGAATAATTTTAATAGCAACAAACTGATTCTTCAAAGCACCTTTTTTACACTTAGCTCTACAAGTATGCCCAAAATGCCCTTTTCCAATTTCTTCCCCCAACTAATATTTCACCCGAAAATTTGTCACAAACCCAATTCTTATCCAAAGGCATCACTTCGTGTGTTGTATCAATCATGAACAAACAAAACCCCCAAAATCGAAACCTTAACTCGTGTGTTGTATCAATCATGAACAGACAAAAATTAGCCCAAAATAATACACAACCCTAGGTCAATATTCACCCATAGAAACCCTAACTCCATCCAACCATACACTTATGATGCAAAAATACACACAAAAAATGTAATTCGAATCTAAACACTAAAAAACCACATTGCAAAAATACATATTTAAACTTAATAGAAATAATAATATAGGCTTCTAATCATGAATACTTGATTGTAGAATATGAGAAACATGGTACTAATTAAGACACGAAGAACATATATGGGTATGTCAACAAATTAAACACAAACTAATGTCGCACATAATAAAGGCTTGAATTTCAATTGTTACAAATGCCATAACCAACGTTTCAGATAATATATACACCATAGAAATGATAATAAAGGCTTGTTCATCGAGTAATGAAAATTAATTAACCATAAAAAAATAAAATTGAATACAAAATACGAAGAAAAAAAAATAAGAATCGAACCTGGCGAATTGGATGATTTCTGGTAACCCATTTTCGAACCAAATCTGGAACTGCTACCTGGAGTAATGGGTGATTTCTGGTAACCCATTTTGGAACCCTTAGGAAACCTTTGCATTTTTTTCCGATTAACTTTACGTTACAAACTACAAATTGTAGGTGTCATTTAGGGTTTACTTTGTAGTTGGTATTTATAGATATATAGTAGGGTTTTGAAAGGCAGATTGATGATTTGATGATTATGATTGTGAAATTGAAATACTCCCTGATTTTCTGTCATGATTTTGAAAATCATATAATCAAAACCCCAGATTATCCTTAGTTAAATTGATTTGATGATTATTATGTTTTGATAAAATTTTGGAATGTGCGAATGAAATGGGAAGGTTATGAAGAAGTGTTGACTGGCATTGAATTTTTAATGAAAAAGCTGCATATATGAGTACAAAGTTAAGTATATTACTTTGGAAGTAGAAGATGATAAACAAATATGTGGATTGCCTCAGTGGTTGAAGCGTGAGGCTGTGAATCTTGAGACCCATGTTCGAATCTTGGCTGCTACAATTTTTTTTTATAATGTATCCGGATGTAGTGCCATGGTGGCATTTCCATCTCATCATAGAGGCGCCATGTCATCATTAAAATGCCTAGTAAGCATTATACATGTGGCATGTGTAGTCTCATATATATGTATAGATAGATTGATGAGAAAAGTATAAAAAAGGGTCAATATCTTTTTTGGAGTCCCTATTGTGGTAATTTTTAAACTCAATCTTTAAAATGGTCATGCGCAACTACTCGACTTCGCAGCTCCACCAAAAATTCGCCATGTGTCCAATTGCAAGTACAGTTTTTTACTTTTCATGGTACCAAAATAACTACCCATATTGCGCAACCGCCGGCTACTCAACATGCGGCTTACGCAATCGGCAGCTTTGATTTGACATAAAGGTAAGTCAAATCTTACTTTTCATAAAAAGTAAGATTTTACTTACCTTTATGTCAAATCAGAGCCGCCGGTTGCGTAAGCCGCCGGTTGAGTAGCCGTCGGTTGCGCAATATTAGAAGTTAAATTGGTCTTATGAAAAGTAACAAACTATACTTGCAATTGGACGCATGGCGAATTTTGGGTGGAGCTGCGAAGTCGAGTAGTTGCGCATGACCATTTTGTAGATTGAGTTTAAAAATGACCACAATGGGGACTCTAAGAAAGATTTTGGCCCCTTTTTGTACTTTTCTCATAATTGATTCAGAAAAACACATATCTTATAGCAATATTTTTAATAAAGAATTTTAGATTTATGACATTTACAAAAAGGTGGACGACAAATGGGTAACAAGCTGCGCCGCTTGCCCTGTTTGAATAGCAAAATTAATCATTTTGAAAACTACATATATGGATCTAAGTGTCATAATATTACTATGCATAACCTATTGAACTCTGTTGAGGAACTCCACTGCCTCAGGTGCAAGGAAACCAAAAAGAGTGTTATTCGGGTTGACTCATGTTTATGTATGTAAATAGGGGTGTTATTCGGGTTGACTCGGTGGGTTCAGTCGGGTCATTCGGGTCGGGTGAATTCGGGTTCGGGTCGGGTCATCTCGGGTTCGCGTCTAGTCCATTTAAAAACCTGAACCCGACCTTGTTTAGAACTCAGGTCAATTCGGGTTGACCCGATTGACTCGAATATAAATTTGAACCCGATCGACCTGACCCGAATAACCATATTCGGGTTCGGGTCGAGTCAGCTTTTATGACACCCCTGTCTGTAATAGGGGTGTTCACGGGGCGGTTATGCTCGGTTCGGTTAGAGATTTTAACTATCCATCGCGGGGCGGGTAGTTCATTTTACTATCCGAAACCGAACCGTACTAGGCGGGTAACCGGACATGCGGGTACCCGAAATGAGCGGTTACCCGCGGTTCGGGTCACGGTTAACCATTTTAAAAAATTAATCGAATTGAATCGGACGAACAATAACATAAATTAGAACGTAATATGTCAATTGTAGTAAAATTAAATAACATTGAAAAGATTTAAGTCATAATAATGTTGTTTCGTCGCCATAAAAGCATTCAAATTATCATATGTAACAAAATAATTAATATTATTTATTTGACGTTTATAAGTACGATCAATTTAATCGTATGTAATCTATGGACGTTAGTAAATGATCACATTAGGTAAGTAAAAATGCGTTATATGATAAAAGTAATGCAATAAGATAATTAATACTTGTACATTTTTAAGAATGGTTTGTTGAAACCTACATGTATATTATAGGCGGTTCGGTTCGGGTAACCGTGGATAACTAAAAGTAAAAACCGAAACCGAACCATGATAAGCGTGGTTTTTTTCGGTTTCGGTTTTTCTCGGTTTCGGTTTCTTCGTTTATCGGTTTTTTGCGGTTTCGGATTGAGCGGATCGGCTCGGTTCGTCGGTTTCTCGGATTTTTTGAACACCCCTAGTCTGTAAGCATAGACAGAACTTGGGTTATTTTATTGGGAGGTTCGAGTGCTATATCAGTTATTTTGGGTGGGCGAAAGTTGTATTTCCTTTAAACAAATATAAGTAAAACCTCAAAGTTCTGGGAGGGCCATGGCCCTCCCCTGTCTCATCTAAGGTCCGTCTATGCCGGTAAGCCCTCGAATAAGCTTAATTTCTTTTAAGCTTATTGTATTTTGAAACTAAAATAAGCTAATAAGCCCACAAATATGGTAATATAGTAACCCAAAATTCAAGACATTTGGTCTATTGGTATATGAGTGTGTCCATCAATCTACAGGCTGTGGGTTTAAGTTTCGTTGAAACATTTGCAAGATAATGTGAGATATGTGGTACAAGTTTGTGAAAATTTTGTCTTAACAAAAACGGTAACCCAAACTCTCTCTTAGCATTCCGTGGAGATGAGGGCGCCCAACCAAGCGATTCATACTCTTTTTCATTATGTATTTGATTTCTTTTTGTCTCAACGAGAATTGACCCTTGAACACTTTCATTATATATTTGATTTCTTTTTGTCTCAACGAGAATTGACCCTTGAACACTTTCAGAATGTTCATCTCCATAATCAACTAGGCTACACGTGCTTAGGAGAAACACACACATTGACATCCTTATTATGGTGTTGATGGCTTGGCATGTCCTTTAGATCATTTTAGTCTTGAGCTATATGTACATGTGTGTGGCAGAACAAAGCTGATAAAAAATATCACCTAGCTGAGGTGATGTGATATTACATGACGAGAAGTGATAGGATCACAAAAAAAGATCCACAAAAAGACGACGTGGCAGAAAATGATTGGATAAATAAGAGAGATGAGAGAGAAATCACACCAATGAGCCGTTGACACATCAGTTTGTGAAGCTTTTTGTGAAATTTTTTTTGTGATCCTATCACTTCTCTTACATGACATGTTGTCCCATTTGGTTAATAGCATCCCTTTAGAAATGATATTACATGCCCAATCTAGTATTAACAATTGGGCTCTTGTTTTTTGGGCTTTACAGGTAAGCGCTTTTTTGATTTTCTAAGTAAACTACCCACTCTTTGTTGTTCTTGTGCAGACTTGTAGTTGGATTCTATTCTGCTACGTGCTACACATAACACATGCAAGCATTCTGCTACACAACTTATATTTTAAACATCTTTATATTTTTAGTGTTATGTAGTCCAAGTAGCATTGAACATAGCACATTTATATTATTCTCTTCACTATTTGATTATGGTCTGTTGATTTTGATCAGATCAATGAGGAGCATGTGTAGCCATGTGCACATACAATTCTAGTCTATTCAACCTTAAAGTTGACATAAACTTCTTGAATCAACATTTGTTTAAAATACTTGTTTTCATAGTACTACATGTGGTATTTTTATTACTAAAGGGTTCTTTTGTTTAACCAAAGATCATTGGTCATTGAAACTATGGACTAGGGGGTTGCAATTGCATAGAAGTATTAAAAAGTTGCAATTTTGTAACAGCCCCAATGTACTTGTCCATAAATTTATTTTGTATAGATCCAACATATTTCCATCCTATCATATGATGCTGAATTTCGTCGCTTATCTAACCATTTAATCAATGATCTGATATGAATAGGTTTAGCGTTTATGTTAGTCCGGTTGAACAAATTAGCAAGCGTGCCCCTTGGTTGACAGGTTACAATCCCATGGACCATATACATCTGAACACATTTCTAGTATATATATAAGAGGTTAATAGCCCGCATCAGCATGCCCCTGGTCAACGTCGAGTAGTTTATTCACATTAACTGCAAAGAAAAAAAATGAGGCTGAAGTTTGAAACCCCAAACTCTGCATAGTGTCGATGTCCCAGACAACAAGTTGTCATCACGAGGATTTAGCAATACATTTTATAGACCATGGTTTTTAAGATCGAGCTAGAGACACTTTTAGCAAGGATGTTTTTTAAAGTATGTGATCTTTTTAGCCTTATTGGGATCATCACTATTTAACTATTTAGCATATTATTTTATCTGCCAGATTCATATCTCCAGTACAATGGTCATCTGGCATGTTTTTTCTATAAATATAAACATTTAGTACTCGTAAACAGTAACCTGAATCCTAGCCAAAAAAATGTGGGAACCTCGTGTTTATATTACTCTAAGTGTCCTTGCATTCATTATATTTGTCGCCATTGCAGCATCCACAACATACTTAATCCTGAAAAGGATCCTGCATCAAGGTTCTTTACCCAACAAAAGTGTCGATTTGGAGCTACGACACTTGAGTTTAAGTGTTAGAACATTAAGTGAAAACAAAATCTCATTTGAATCCTCTTCACACAAGCTGACAGTGGTGGAAACCTTCACGGTGGATGAGCTCACAACTGCAACCGAAAACTTCTGCTCTACTAATCTCATTGATGAAAATGTGTATCACGGCCGACACAAAGGCAAGAACTTGGCCATTAAGCGCACAAACCACCATACTATTTCCAAAATCAAGTTTGACCTATTCCATGATGCAACATATTTCCATCCCAATATAATCAAACTGTTGGGGACTTGTAAACAATCTGATGCTGCATTTTTAGTGTTTGAGTACGCAAAAAATGGGTCGTTAAAGGATTGGATTCATGGTGGGCTAGCAATGAAGAGTCATTTTATTGCTTCATGTCAATGTTTCTTGACATGGAACCAAAGGGTAAGAATTTGTTTAGATGTTGCTACTGCGTTACAATACATGCATCAAACAATGAACCCGAGTTATGTTCATAGGAACATCAAGAGTCGGAATATTTTTCTAGATGAGGAATTCAATGCCAAAATTGGGAATTTTGGCATGGAAGATTGTGTTAAAGATGGTAATAATATCCCCGAAGAAGTAAACAAAGTAAATACTATTTCGTGGGATAAAGGGTACTTTGCACCCGAACTAAAAAGTTCAGGTGCGATTAGTACAAGCACTGATATTTATGCTTTCGGGGTGGTTTTGCTTGAGATTATATCAGGAAAACCACCGGTTGAAAAAGGGGGTGTCTTGTTATGTGAGAAAATAAAGTTTCTATTAGAATCAAGTGATGCTGGCGCGAAACTGAAGGAATGGATGGATAATGTGCTGGGAGAGGATTATTCATTTGATGCAGCAATCGTGTTAGCGAATCTGGCAAGATCGTGCGTGGAGGATGATCCATGTTTGAGACCAAATGCAGGAGAAGTGGTGAAAAAGTTGTCGAACCTTGTGGTGGACTTACCGGGAACAGAGGAGGAGCAATTTACTGTTAGTGAAAGTTCTAGCAAACCTCTTGTTGTCAAGAACATTTCTGACTAACAATCACTTCATTAGTTACTAATGTTCTAATGTGCCTTTTAGTTTATTTTTCTTAACAAAGATGTAAAATATCAACATTGTAAATTATCATTGTTACGATTTACGTTTTCGAACTGATTATCTCATGCAATATAATGCCACATATATAGAAAATCAGTGTTATACTAGCTGCAAAAATTGATTATGCAAGAGCAAGATATAATTACTGATTTACTCTTCTTGCAACTTGATTCAAAAATCTACCAACTGCTAACACTGTTAGTAGTAAGATAAAACTACCCTTCTTATAACATTTGAACTACATCCTAAGACTATTTTCCAAATACATTATATGCATTTGCTTTTGCTTATTCAATATCTAGTACGGCTCGCACACTGCTAAACTGTGTACCAAAGAATACATAGAAAACATAGAATTTACAAACTTGTTACAACAACGGTAACTAAAACACATATGATCAGTGGTATATAGTAGTTGTTTAAGCATCTAACTTTATGTGCCTAAAATATGAATGAATCATGAAATTTGTATCTCTTGTTGCTACTAATAAAGTTTCTTTTAAGCTCTGTGTCCTTATAATGCACCCTCCGATTTCTGTTCGGAATCAGCTGTGGCTTGTACTTGAGCTGCATACTGCAAGTTCCACAACACATCTTCAAACGAAGGGCGATTTGCTGGTTCTATAGATATGCACTTGTTGGTGATCGATATCACAATTGATAATGATTCTTGTGAGCATGTTGTTAAGACCATTGGATCCACAATTTTTTGCCTACCATCTTGGCTTCCAAAAGATTTCTGTTCCATAAAAGAAAAATTATGACTAGATATAAAATATCAAAAAATTTAAAATATTGATCTTTATAAATCGATTAAAATTCATCTTTTCATTATGCTTTTCAATATAACTTTGATCTTTATGAATTTCTCTTTATATATGAAATAATGTACCATTTCATTAAGCAGAAATGCTTCGCCTTTTCCTGTTACAATCGGCCCCACAAGTGCTTCAAGCAAAATGAACCCAAAATCATATACGTCATCAGCCAACTTCTTCATATTCCTGCAACATTCGACTCCATACATCATCATATAATCTGTACACTACTGTATACTAACATTTTTTAGCATATAAACTTAAGGTGGCAATTTGACCCATTTACTTATGCATGAGTCAATCTGGGTTAAGTTATTATCTGTCACCGGCAAGTGCCAAATCACAGAATATATTTTTTGTGATTTAGATAACACTAACTATTTATAAAACAAATATGAAATAAGTTTGAAAAAAAAGCTTTATGTTCAACCTAACCCAACACATTCAACCGGTTACCGAACCAGTGTGACCCTCCTATTTTGCCACCTCTTACAAAAACATTAACCATGAAGAAGGTTCCTTACCATGATTTTGGACCATCTCCCTTTGCCTACATCAGATATAATCAAAGTCAGTACACATAGTTGACCCAAAAAATCGTGTAGAAACAACCTAGTTTATAAAAGAAAAGGACCTCAAGTTGTTCTAAATCTTCAGTGATGATGGACATTCCATAGTCACTTAGCTTTGCAATACGATGCTCATCAAGCAATATATTATTTGTTCTTAATCGGTTACTCGAAGAAGCAGGAATTACACCGGTGTGCAGAAAATGTACTGCCTTTGCAATTCCAATCAGAACTGCTAAGCGAGCTGGCCACTTTAGAATCTGGTTTGGAGAACAATCTGCAAATATTATTGCAAACAATAATCAGAAGTTGCTAAGCATGGTAAAATTGAGAGACAGAAAGAGATATAACAATGACTTGGATGTACAAATGACGTACAGTGGCTAAAATGGGTCAAATTAAAAAATTGCGTCTACACACTAGGGACTGTACTTTCAAAATCAATGTTTGTGTGGTCTTAAACACTGATTATAAACTTATAACATAGGCCCTAAGATGCTGATTGTGAGAGTAGGTTTCTCAAAACATAAATTGACCGAAAGTAGGTTCTTTTCCTGTGTAATTTACCCAAACAAATATTGCATAACTAGGTTTAGGTACGAGCAGACTGACCTGAGAGATGAGTGCGGAAATTTCCATTTGGTATATACTCGTGCACAAGGAAGACTCTGCTTGAAGTATAATCTTCTAAACCCATGTCATTAATGCAATAACCCAAAAATCCAACAAGATGCGGGTGTCGAAGCTTTGCCAGAAGATCCAACCGAACTTTTAAGTTTCGGATTGAATATCTTTTTAATAATGTGATAGACCGTATGACGATATAGCTTCCATTTTCTAATCTTCCTTTGTAAAGCTGCAACAAGGTAGCTTCGTTTAGATTGTTCTAAACAGCTTTTAAATAAACTCAAACTTTTGCGATCAAACCTAATACTAAAGATTTGAGGTGATAGAATATTTGTAATGGATTTAGGGTGTAGTGAAATATGGTGTTATAAGTTACAAAAATAATGAAGTTTAAACTAGAAAATGCAAACCAACTTTGAGTTGAAAGTTTAGTTGGTTTGACCACAAAAGTCAAATCTTTCACTTTTGTTTAAATGGAGGAACATATAATTTGAAGCATTTAGAAAAAGCAGACCAATGATACCTTTCCGATTGAGCCTTCGCCCAGAAACCCCGAGAAATTGCCAGTGGCTTCGGCTAACTCTTCTTTAGAAAACACACGACATGTTGGGGCAACTTGTGACCCTAACTTAGATGCTTCAGATATGATTCCTGATATATTTATATGGAAAGAAATGAATCCTTAATACAGTCTATATTATCAACTCTTAAGCACAGTTGGAATAATATATTGATATGCAGGTGTTTGGATATCTGTTTTGAAAGTGATTATGTGCTATTAAAAAGTGTTTGAATGTGCTTCTACTGTTATAAGTAATGATTATTAGACGTTAAAAGTGTTTGGAGAGTTCTGATTATTTGAGTAATTAATAGATATTATGACCCAAAAAGACATATAATGAAGTAAAAAAAAGATAACAGTTTCTGGAATGGGAATAAAGGTGTTTCACAGCGAAGGGTTAAAAAGTGAATTTCTTCTACCCTTAGATAAACAGTTTTGTTGCAGTCGGCAAAAAACTGACTACTTGACCACTAAATAATGAGATAATGCGAAGCAGTGTCTAGGTGAAACTTACTGGCATTTGCAAGAACCTCAGAAGAAATCCCGGATGGCAAACTATCCTGGATAACCTTTGGAACCGTATGCTGAAGTATGACAATCTCTCTTCGATGTTCTCTTTTACGAAATAGTAACCGAACAAGAGCAACTATGACCAAAAAGATCACCATTAAACCAATGACACCAATTACAATCCATACAACATTACTCCGCGATCCTTTGTTCTTCACATTATCTTCTTTGCAAATAGATTCTGCTAGTTGCTGTCCATTACCCCCAACCAAACAATTCCCACTAAACTTCACAACTCGTTTATTGCTAGAATTTGCATCCAAACAAGAAGGCAGACTACCCGTAAACCTATTGACTGAAATATCAACAAACCCAAGATTCTCTCCACATTTGACGATATTATGAAGGGACCCACTTAGCATATTGGATCTAAGATTTAGATAACTAACATTTGGCAGTGAGAACAATGCAAAAGGCGGTGTACCTACCAACGAATTGGACGATAGATCAAGGTGTTGCAGCCGATTGAGTTTACCATATTCTTCAGGAATTTTTCCGTTAAATGAGTTATTACTCAAAAGAACCGTAGTAACTCCTTTAGGCAGTAATGGAAGCTCAGAATCAAACCGATTTTCCCTCAAATCCAACATATTCAAACTAGATATAGTACTTAAATTGGGTATTTCACCACTAAGGTTATTGTGCGACAAAGAAACATCAGTGAGTGATTTGCGCTTGGTAACCGAAGAAGGAAACTGACCCTTAAACATATTGTTCTTGATGCTAAGAATGGTGAGGTTTGACATTGTATCAAACCAATTCGGGACCGACTCATTGAAATAATTACCATCTAATGTCAAAGTATGAAGCTTTACAAGTCTTGAAATTCGACCAGGGACAGAACCAAACATGAAATTTGAACTCATATCCAAAAGTTCAAGAGATGATAATCTATGAAGTTTATCAGGAAGTGGGCCCCAAATTCCTAAAGAAACTAAACTAAGCACCCTTAAAGAACTCAATCTTGCTAATGTAGTTACTAATGAATTAATCGAGAAATTTTCGGATAAAGTTTGGTTTTTTATAGCATAGCCATGAAAACCACTCACCTTAGATAGCTTATTTCCCATGATTTTGAGCTCAACAACTGAATCATTTTCACATTTGATGCTCACTTGTGGGCTTGAAGCCAAATTACAAAAATCACCATTAAAATTCTCCCAATTGCTTAATTGCATTGGGTACTCCAAATGCTTCCTAACTTGAATAAGAAGCTGAGTTTGAGTTGCTTGTAATTGATGGGAATTTGAGATAAGAAAACCACATAACACAAACACTAAGAACACAAACAAATTTGACCAATATAACCCCATTTGAGAAACTATTTTAACCCCAAAAACTTCTTTAATTAAACCCTTTAAACACAATTTTCTTAAAATCAACAAGAAAACAAAGAAATCCCATTTCAAGATTCCTAAAATATGATCAAACTAGCATAAAGTTTTAAACTTTTAAACACCCTTTAACAATTTACTTAAAACTAGCAAAAAAAGAACAAACAAAGAAATCCCATTTCAAGATTCATAAAAACATAAAGTACTAAACATTAAAACTACTAAAGTTGACCATAAAACAATATCTTTCAACTTAGCAACAAATAAATGAAACCTCAAAATAAGATGAAGTTAACATATACGGAGTATAAGAAATGAGTAAAAGACAAGAGACCCATGTGACATGTGTTGTAGCATGAGACTAAAGTTATGAACACTTTAACATTCAAAACTATATACTTAAAGATAAATGGTCAGAGCATTAAAAGCATGAATCTCATATACTACCAACACATTATTAATATCATTAGATAAAACCTAATAAAATATAGTAAAACACAGAAAACCAAAAGATTTATGTAATGAATGCTTGGTTTATATCAAGCTAATAAAAAAATGAGTTTAAAAAAAGAATGTTTTGGGAAGCTAGTTTATACTATAGAAAGTTAAAAAGAAGAGTACAAACTAAGTGTTTGGTTTAGTACTTTTTAGTTTTGTTGTGTGACATTAATGCATGTAAATGGTAACGTGGGTGATGTAAATAAAAGCTAAAAAGTACTAGTAGTTGGTGGCACCGAAGAAAATAGTGGTGAAAGCATTTAATGGTAAGTTTCTGCCATTTTTATGAACAACAACAGCAACAACAAGAAGATGATGAACTGATGAAGTGTATGATATACAGTATATGTGTTAAAGACTATAAGAGAAGACGGAGTGGGAGCGGGTAAGGGGGGCGGTTTCGTGAACCCTACCGGCTACACCGTGCCGTGTAGGTCGGGTAAGGGCTTCGGCTTCATTTTGCGAGTTCAGAGCCCGAATGTGAACGTTGGGAAAAATGTTAACGTTGGAAGAAAAGAGCCGTGATTTTATGTATTTAAAAAAAAATGGAATTCTGATAGGGTAATACTGTTATAGTAGTTAGGGTAGTATGCAAGAAGTGGAATGTATATTTATTGGATAGAGGTGACGCAGACCCTAAAGATTAGGGTTCAAAACTTCCACTCGCTCCCCCCTAACAGTTTGAACATTGATTAATGGGGTCTACTTATTATGTTTGTGGGGTTATGGTTTTTTTAAGATATTGATATAGGACAAATGGAAAATGTCTATATTAAGGTGCTAATTGACTAAAAGACAAGAACAAAAGGGTAGCTGGCAAAAATAGACTCCCTGTGTACAAGGGTAGCCTTTTTAAAAATCATTAGCTTAATTATTGAAACTTGAAGATACACAAAATTATTTGGTTGATGATTGGAATATCAAGTACTCCATAATACAGTAGTTTACAGGTTAATTGAAGCAATATTTAAGCAGTTTCAAATTTAAGGCCGCTTACTATGGAGGTGGTGACCACGCGCGAAACCCCATAGCACTCAAGCACTATCGTGCTTGGTGGTTGCTTTTCCGTCACCGAAAGGTGGTCTCAACTCTCAACCACCGAACGGATTCTAAAAGAAAAGGAGTGTTTTTATTGTTATATTTTTAGTTTTTAAGTATTTGTGAAAGGTATATATTGTGAGATATGTTTGTATAAAATGAGGTATTTTTATATTTTTGGTGACCGTAACATCTTTTTTTGGTGGTGAGTTTGGTAGAGTGTTAAATGATGATATGACACTGATGTGGAGGTTGTGGGTTTGGTGACCATAGCACCCGGTCTAATGTTTACGATTCATTTTTACCTTTTATTCTTAGTGCATATGTATAGTTGCATGTAACATGTTACATCAATTAAAGAGTGTGAAAATATTGTTGTGTGTTGGTGCATTTATTTTACATGTTATGTGTACAATAGTAGTTCACATGAAAGATTGGGAAAGTTGGTTTGCAATTCTCTAGAGTTCGTCCCACTGGTAATTGTGTTGCATATTATTTGAACTGTTGCTCTTAAGTTATTGCAATAATTTGGGATGTAAACTATCTATGTAGAAATTACCTCGATCGCAAGCTGAGATTTAGAGCAAATTTATGACTTTGTTGGTCTTTCGTTAAAATAAAATTCACTTGCGATGGTGAAAACTAATACCACAAGGTTTATCTTCCCCTTTGCACTGTGAACATAAGAAATAAAAGTAATGCAATGGAACGTAACTAATAAGGTTGGTTGTTATTTGGTACCAAAAAGAGAAGGTTTATGCCTTTGAAGTTAAGTCAACCACTTTCTTTATCAATGTTAGTGCTTCTAAAATCTAAAGTTTATTCTTTCGTTCTTTCCGAAACTATTTTATGTCCATAAAGTAAGCCCCATATATGTTTCTCCCTTGTTGTAAACAAAAACATATATGCGTAGACATTGTTATTGAGGGCTAGGTCCTTGAGAAATGGTCTATCGGCATAAAAAAAGATGCACGAGACGAGATTAAGCTAGGTTTTTGACATATGATACATACAGTCATTGCACAAGTCACAACAATTGGTACACACATACATCTTGCATACACAATAACCTTGAACTTGAATATCTCCTGATAAACTCCGTTTATTAAGTTAACGATGGAATTTAAGTCTCGAGAACTAATCGACCAGAGTCGATATTAACGCTCTCTTTTGGTTTAATGAGTGATACAATATTTCTTGTACATTCATAAAAAATGTATAGAAGAATATATATAAATTTGTTGTTGCAGAGATATATAAAATAAGCATCAATTTGGTATGACTAAAAGAAAATTAGCTAGAGAAGAAAAAAGGGTTTTCAAGATCTATTATGCTATAGATTTAAAGCCAATTATGTTCCTTAAACAATATGCAAGTTGTTGTTTTTTAAATATTCTTAGTACGTAATTTCTTTTTGTTCTTGTTTTAATTTGCATGTTGTCGCATTATATAGATCCGTTTCAATTGACTTTTCACATGTTGAATCTTTTAAGACGATGTATTTTTCGCCTTTTTCTTACTTTTGTTTTAGATTCTTATATCACCGTGTTTTTTAAATGGCTTTTTCTCCTTGTTACCGTTTTAGCTTTATATTTAAAAAAATAAAAAAATCAAGTGTTGAATATAACCTTTTCGTCATTTCAAGAACAAAATACTATTTGTTTTGAACCAAATATCACGAACTTGTTAATGAAAACATAATCAATTAACTGAAGGGTTATATAGTTTAGTATGTACTAGTTATATATTGTGCACGCACATAAGCTTTGATATAAATCTTATTTAATATGTTTTGACATAAGTCACAATGTATCTAAATATTTATTTATTTTGTGCACACAAATTGTAGTCTATTTAATTTTAATAATACAATTGGTTAAAAACTTAGAAATGTAAATTTATATCTTGGCAGAGTAAAGCATACTCGAATGAATACACGAGGTTGTTAAATAAGATTTTTCTATAATAACATTATGTAAAATCTTTTATACTCGTACAATTATAATACTCGGGCACCCATGTTCTCTCCATTACAAGTTGGAAACACTAAAAAGGTGTCGCTTTCTCATTTGTTTTACGCGGATGATGCTATATTTATTGGTAAATGGTCGAAGGGGAATGTTGCTGCTATTGTTCGCTTGTTACAATGTCTTTATATGGCTTCCGATTTGAGTGTCAACTTTCATAAGTCTCAACTTATGGGTATAAATGTCCCGATAAACGAGGTTGATGATATGGCGTCCTTAATAGGTTGCAAGGCATCTAAGTTTCCTGTTTCTTATCTCGGGGTGCAAGTAGGTGAAAATATGAATAGAATTGAGTCATGGAGAAAAGTAGTCAATAAGTTAACGAATAAACTATCATCATGAAAGGTAAAAACTCTTTCGTGGGAGGTAGATTAACTTTATTGAAATCAGTTTTGGGTGCTCTCCCTACGTATTACATGTCGATATATAAAGCTCCTCAGGCCGTGATTTCTTTTCTTGAAGCTTTACGTAACAAGTTTTTTATAGGGGCCGAAAATGATAATCGAAAAATAACTTGGATTAGTTGGAAGAAAGTTGTGGCTCATAAGCAAGACGGTGGTTTAGGGGTTAATAGTATTTATGCTTTGAATCAGCATTGTTATTCAAATGGATATGGAGATTTCGAAACTGCCCAAATGTATTGTGGGTACAGTTAATTAAAGCGATTCATGGTGAAGATGGTAAGTTATCTTCCAACATTCGGCAGTCTTATCCAAACACGGCGTGGATCCAAATTGTTAAAGCTATTTCTAATCTTAAAGATAAAGGTGTGGACTTACTCTCTTTTTGTAAGAAAAAACTTGGAAATGGTTGTGATACTGAATTCTAGAACGAAATTTGGATAGGGGATCAACCGCTGAAATTTAGGTTTCCTAGATTATTCTCCTTGGAAACCAATAAACTGATGACTATAGCAGAGAGAAAGAGGCAAGGATTTGGTTTAGCTTCCTTCCGTCGTCATCCTATAGGAGGTGTCGAAAGTACACAATGGGAGGAAATGTTAGAATTACTCGATTCGGTCCAATTGTCTTCTATGGTGGATAGATGGGCTTGGACGTTGCGTGGCAAGGGTTCGTTTACAGTGTCCTTCGCCCGTGTTTTTATTGACAACAAAGTGTTGATCACAGATGGAGAGCCTACAAGGTGGTGTAAGTTAATCCCCATAAAGGTTAATATTATGGCTTGGAGGCTTTCGTTAAACAAGCTTCCAACTTGTTGGAATCACTCCTAACATGTATTTCAAGTGTTAGTAATCATTATGTAATAGGTTGCTTAATTAGGCTTTTATGTTTGTATTTAAGGCAAGGCTTATGTAGAAAGCCCATAAGCCTTGGCCCATGTCCAATAAGGAAGGAAGGAAACATATAGTGTTGCTCTAGTCCCTTCCCCTATAAATAGTCTTGTAAACCTTCATTTGAAGGTTGGTTGTTCACTTTCATGTTACACCTACGCCTATCCTTTCACTATTGTCTTAACGTGTGTGTGTATTGTGTGCAACCGATCTCTACTTCATCTTATTTCTTTCATATTGTTACTTGTGTTCTATTATGGTGACCTAACAATGGTATCAATCGCCATCTAGTTGGGTGAAACATTTTATTTTTGAAGTTACATATTTATACGCGTGAGTTTTACTAGCCTAACTTTTCATACGCATAAAAGCTTTAGTTTTCACACTTGTAAACTCAATATTTTTGTGGTTTAAGGTTTATTTAGTGTTAAAGTTTAAGTTTTTAGCATCAAGTTTCAAACTTTACGTGTGTAGAATAGTTTGTTGGAATCACTCCTAAACCATAATCAAGTGTTAGTAATTAATATATAATAGGTAGCTTAATTATGGCCTTTATGTTTGTTATTAGCCTTAAGCTTATGTAGAAGGCCCATGAGCTTAGGCCCATGTCCATTAGGAGGATGGGAACTAGGAGTGTTGTCCTAGCTTTCCTCCTATAAATACTCTTGTAAACCTTCATTTGAAGGTTGGTTGTTCAATTTATTCCTTTCACTCACTCTACGCATAACCGCTCTGCTTAACGGTGTGTGTTTGGTTTACTTGTTAATCGCCTCTATCTTTCTATTAAGCTTGTGTTGTAAATCTAGTGACCTAACAAAGGGTATCAATCGCCAAATAGTTGGGTTAACACTTTCGTTTTTGAAGTTTTTTGTTCTGGTCTTACGCAGTAAACGTAGTTAATACTTTGGATCGCTTAAAAACTCGTTTTACACTTTTTAATCCAAGATTCTTGTACTTTCAACGTTTTAAGGTGTTAAAATACTTGTTTTTGGCAAAAAGTTTCAACCTTTACGGGTGGATCTAAGTTTTTAAGCTTGTTTTTGTTCGGGTGTCGTTCTAACGCGTAACCCGTTTAGTGCTTTTGGTTCATCAAGTGTCACACTTTTGTGTTATTTTGGTGATATTGAAGCTATTCCATAACAAAAACCTGGTTTAGAAACAAATTTGGGCACAATCATTGTTTACGAGTAATCTTACGCGTATCAAAACCCTAATATTACGCGTAAGATTTTCCTTGGTTTGATCTTCGTTTTCGTGGTTTACACCGTGTTTTCTTGCTTGGATAAGCCTGAAAATACGTCGACTTTGGATATCTTTTGCACCGTGATAGTGTAAAAGATCACTTGGGATAAAACCCTAAACTACGCATAAGAAAGCTACGCGTAGAAATCCTACGCATAAGATTCATCTTACGCCTAAGCCTTGTCTTACGCATAGGTAATCCTACGATAAGTTTCTACCTAACTTTGTGTCTACGCATAACTTTAGTGCTTTTTACCCTACTTACGCGTAGCTAAATCTGCGTAACTCTTGATTGTTACGCGAACTTTGGTGTTTTAACGATAAGTCTACTTGGTTTCTTGTGATTTCTACACCTAAGGACACTTCATCAACAAAGGTTCATTCGACTACAAAGATCCATTTTTACCAACACAAGTTTTCAACATGTCACAACCACCATACTCTAACTATTTCCCTTACACTTATTCTCAACGCCAACAACAACTAACTCCACAACATCAACAATGGAATCAACAACAAGCAATTTATCAACAACAATTTAATCAACAACATACTCCACAACTTGCTGAAATTCCACAACCTCAAATGGTTCAACCACCACCAAGTCTTCAAGTTCAACCCTACACAAATAATTTCAATCAACATCCATCAAGGAACACTATGAAGGAACCCACTTGGTTTGCAAAGATGTGAGAAGCTTTAAGCAGCCAACAATCAATTCATGAGGCTTGATCACTTGATAGACCTCCAATGCTCACTCCAGGAAACTACGATCAATGGGTGATAAGGTTCTTTAGGTTTTGTGATCTGAAGCAGCCACATGGAAAGTTCTTAAAGAAGGTTATCTTGGAAGGTCCATTTCAGATGCCTACGCTATCGTACCACGATCCAAATGCTAATCCACCAAGAGATGAACAATCCAACATTGCTATCAAGGCCGACCAATGAAATGGAGGAACTTCTACACTATGAAGCCGATGAACTTGCAATGCAATATATCCTCTTAGGATTACCTAACCCAATTCTTCGAAGTGTTGATGCTCAAAAGACTGCAAAGGAAATGGGGGATCATATTCATCTTCTTATGGAAGGATCTGTACTCAATCAGGAGGATTTGGAATCCAAAATTTACTTGGCTTATGAACACTTCATGATTGAACTTGGAGAGACACTAGAGTCTTATCATCACCGTTTTTCAGACATCATCAATGATTTGGATAAACACAACATCATCATGCCAAGAATTGCAGTGAATACTAAGTTCCGAAGTAGTCTTGGTCCTGAATGGGAGAAGTATGTCATTTTTCTCCGCAGCAGCGAAGAATATGCATAATTCTACATATGGATTGTTGTACGATTACTTGAAGCCTCATGAAAAGGAAGTTGATAGGAAAGGATTCTCCGTGCTCAAATTGCTCCACCGACACATCCGAAAAATCAACAACTTGCCTTATATGCTCAAAAGCTTATTCTCCTCAACCAAAGAACTCAACCAACTCTACAATCACACCATATGATCCTTCATAGCCTCAATCTCAACAAAATCAATTGGTTCCATACAACAACAACAATGCTCAAACACTTGTCAGTGAAGCTAATGAGGAATCTGATCCGTTTCAAGCACTGCAACAAGGATTTGCTATGATTGCTAATGCCTTTAGCCGTTATACCAACAAATCCAACAACCGTATTCGCTCCTCATCTAACACAAGGAATCAAGCTGTTGTGAACAATGGACGAGTTGAAGTTCGAATCGCGGGTTATGGTCGCCGATGGGCGGGGTCAAGGGTTTAATGCTGTGGGTAGGAATACCAACAGAGCTCAAGTGGTGGAACAGGAAATGCTCAAAATGGGTTGAATGGTCTTCGATGCTACAACTGCAATGAGAAGGGACACTGGCTAATGCATGCCCAAAGCCTGGACTAGGGCAGTGCTTATCACAAAGAGGCTCTCTTTTGGCTCTTAAGGATGAAGCCGTGGAACTCTCACGCACAAAGAATAGAGCTTTATGGAAAATGCACTGATGATGATATGGAGGACTTGCGTGCCAATGCACCAAGTTATGTTGATGGCTAATATGCATGAGTTACACATGAGTGACAAAGCAGTGTATGACACTCGATGGCTTGTCTCAAAACCCGAACAAACCATATTTATCTCTCGACTCATCTCGCCAACATCTGAATCCGCAAGGCTCAATGTTCAAAATGAGTCGTATACATCTCATTCCGACGATTTTCAACTAGACCCCGTAGTTATATTTGACGATCAAGATGACCAAACGGTTTCCCTTGATAATCAAATTGACTCGGTGGTTATACTTGAGGATCTCAAGAATGATCATGTTGTGACTCACGTTGAACACGTGAACTTTTGCCTCATCCGATTTTGCTCGCTTAATACAAGACCATCAGACCATAGTGGAAAAATGTCATGCCATTAATCAGGACTTGAAAAGAAAAATGCACTGTTAACCAAGGATTTTGAATGTTTACAAAAGCAACTCAACTTTTTCAAAACTCAAGAAAAACGCGAAAACGGTTTTGAAGCAGCCTTTGCAAAATCTCATCAAAACGAAAAATATTTAGAGAGACAGATGTGTGATCTAGCCGCTTCAAGAATGCTTTGTTGTCCTAAATAGAACAATCAAACATGAACATAAAAAGCAAATTAATGCTCTCACCTTGGAAAATCAAAAAGCTAAGGTGAAGTTGTTAACTTGTCAAAAAACAGCCTTCGCATACAAAAAGCATTCAACGAAACTAATAGATGATCATCTTGAAGAAATCATCGGCTTGCAAAACAAACTTAAAGAGTTTAAAACTATTGTTTACAAACATGGCGAGTCGGTCAAGTATATTGAAAAGTTTACTTTAAAACCCAATCCAAATGGATATGGACCGAATCTCGCTGACATAAACCTAAGCTTTCAACCAAAGCATTCAAACCAAATCCTAAGTTTCTAGTGCAATATATAAATTGATAATTCTGTTATGAATGTTGTTGAATATCATCGTCAAGAGGAATTAGATGCGGAAGACGAGAGTCGATCAAAATTAAAAACTGTTGTTTACAACAAACCTTTTAATTATAAAAAAGCGGTCACTTTCGTCACACCAACGGATTCTTCTAACACACCAAGGATTATCATAAAACGTCTGAGTCTTCTAATGTTAATCCCAAACCAGATTATGCACAAACTTATGGTCCTTTACCTTCCATCGGTGAAGTAAACTCAAAACCTTAAAATCGCAAAATTCTTCGATATTTTGACCTTTCATGTCGACCTCAAACTTTACAACATGAGATAGAATATCATTCTGAAATCAAAGTTCAACATTTTCAATCGCTTAGCGAGAACAAAGAGACATCTTTTAGAAAAATCTTTTACCAAATGTTAAAAATTTGAAAAGTTGTGCATTGTCTTGGGAAAAGGACTTTCATAAGGAACTTGGATGATGAAGGTCGTTTTGAGAAAATGAAACATCTATTTCTAATACTAAACGTAAAAAAAACTGTTGAGAAAAGATGTTGATCGACTCTTGGAAGATGTCATCCGAGCTGATGTCCATAATGTTGTGCTATTGAATTCTTTGTCATATGCATTTGATTATATCTCTCCGATATCGTTGATTCTGGTAAATGTTGAGAACCATGATAATGTGCTTCAGATCGAGTCCTTAAAAGTTGAAAACAAACGATTGTCAAACTAACTTTCAAATGCAATACGTCGTCTTAATTGGTGTCAAAAGATATTCACGATCAACAACTTGCTTTTCAACACAAAATCGCCAGCCAAGTGACAAAACTTCGATCCAAAATTGAGCAACTAGATGATCAAAACGTGTCTTTTAAGTGTCAAATCTCAAAATATGAACAAGAACTTGTAAAAGTTAAAAAGGAATATGGTGTCATATTTGATTTACTCAAAAAGACTCGTGATGAAGCATCAAATGAACTTGATCATTATCTTGCACACACTAAAGAAGTTATGCATTTTGCTGAAATATTCGGTCTGTAAATCAAGATCTGATTCACACTATCTTCAAGTTAAGAGAAATGTTAGGAAAGTATGAACAACTTCCGCCTAAGTGATTAAGAGAATAGCCCCGTAACACTTAGTAACCGTGGAACCTAGAATCACTACTGCCAAATCACAAGTTGCTAACGGCTTCCTTCTACTAAACAGAATAGTTCATCTTTTCCAAACGTCCGCACTTCACGTACCTAAGAGCACTACATCGAAGAATAGGAAGTTGTAAGAAAAGATCAATAAAGAATGCTAAAGTAGAAGAACACCCTAGGACTATGAATAAGACTCACGCTGCCTCCACTATAGATATTAAGGCCCCGCACATGTAATAGAAATAGTGATGTAACGAATGCTAAACCTTTAAGCACTTTTGATATTCACCATGATGCCTTGTGTTATTTGTCGAAAAGTATGAATTCTGATTGTCATGATAAATGTGTTGCTAAAGCTATCATCTCTCGTTTAAGGAATCCTAAGAAACGGAATACCTATAGGCCCACTAATCTTTCTAAGTCTGTGCTTGGTAGACCGCCCTCTTTAGATTCTAAGAAACGCTTTGTTATCCCTGTAGCTCCAGTTTCACCTCCTAGGAATGTAGTACCACCTAGTGCATTCACTAAGACTAAAGCAAACACTAGTTGGAGATGGCAGAAATGGATATATAACACACTAGGATTTAAATGGATACCTAAAGCTATTGATGTGTGTATATCTACTATAACCGCCCGGAACCCTCTAACATTTCGGGTTCCACATCTACTTCTATTCCATCTGGTCGCCTCAGGTGTAATGCGGTGATACGATCATTCTCTGATTGTTGATAGCGGATGTTCCCACACATGACATGCAACCTTAAATGTTATCAAACTTTATTGCAAAGTTCATTGGCACTCGCCGTTCGGGAATGATCAATTTGCGCCTATCATGGGCTACGGAGACTATATCAATGGGAACATCGAAATTAGCAAGGTTTATTATGTGGAAGGCCTCGGTCACAATCTATTTTCGTGAGGTCAGTGATGGAGATTTGGAGGTTGCTTTCGGGAGAAAACTTGTTTCATTCGGATCTACAAGGAAACGACCTTATGTCCGCTCGTAATTCCAGTCTTTTCACTATCTCTATGCAAGACATGGTTGCTTCTTCTCCCATCTGCTTACTTTCAAAGGCACCATCAACAAAATTCTGGCTATGGCAATCCGCCTCTCACATCTAAACATTCAAACCATCACCAACCTTGCTCGACACAAACTAGTTGAAGGACTCCCACGATTTCGGTATTCTAAAGATCACCTTTGCTCGGCTTGTGAACAAGGCAAAAGCACTCGTGCTCATTTTCCTTCAAAGGTGGAACACGTACTCAAAGATGTGCTTCATCTTCTTCACATGGATTTGTGTGGCCCGACGCGCGTGCAAACGATCAATGGCAAACGCTACATCTTAGTAATTGTTGATGACTATTCACGCTGGACTTGGGTCTACTTTCTTCAAGCAAAGACCAAGCTCCACAGATGATCATCACCTTTCTCACGAAAATACAAGTTCAGCTACGAAACACCGCTCGACAAATCGAACAGACGAGGCAATGAATTTGTTAACCAAACTCTTCGTGAATTTTATGAGAAAGTGGGAATTCAAAGATCGACATCTATTGCACGCATACCAAAACAAAACGGAGTTGTTGAAAGACTAAACCAACGTTAGTGGAAGCTGCAGCAAGAACAATGTTAATCAATGCTAAACTTCCAGATTACTTATGGGCGGTCAGATTCATCGCATGCTATACTCAAAACCGTTCTATGATTACAAAACGCCACAACAAAACACCTTTGAGCTTGTCCACAACAGAAAACCGAATCTCAAACACTTTCATGTATTTGGATCTCTTTGCTATCCGAATAATGATCGTGATGACTTTGGAAAGCTCAAAGCCAAAGCTCACATTTGAGTCTTTAGGATATTGTGATAATTCTAAAGGTTTCCGAACCGAATCGCCGAACAAAGGAGGTTATGGAAACGATTCATGCTCATTTTGATGAACTTACGGAAATGGCTTCCGAGTATAACAACTTGAACCCGACACAACCGCTTAAACTTCCCCAAACCCCATCATCACGAACAAAGCCCCCAGCTTACTCACAACAAATGGAAAGGTTATTTGCTCCGCTATTCGCTGACGATATTGATGAACGTGCTCCGTGTATCCGCTTCCACCGCCACCCGATAATACTTTATATCTACACTGCTACAACAACTACGTTGAAGAAGCACCACCGTTGACTCCACAACAACAGTTGAACAAACCGCCCAACAATGATGAACCACTGATGATGTTCTAAATGAAGTACCCCACCGCAGATTTTGATCCAAATGCTTTTTAACCCGCTTTGCTAATGAGATCTGCCTGACCATGTCGCGGAATCTTCAACAAGCCATTTGAATCCTCCAAATCTGCACAATGTATACCAACATCAACCCTCCACACATAGATGGACAAAAGACCATCCTCCGACAAATATTATTGGCAACCGAATCAACCGGCCAACGAGACAACGCCTTCACACGATGGTGAACATTGCATTTATGCACTCACCGTCCGCCAATCCAACCTAAAACATCAAAGACGAATGACAAAAGACAACCGATGAATCCATGCAAGAAGAACTCAACCAATTCAAACGTCTTGAAGTATGGGAACTGTTGAAAGACCTACGCCATTGGTCTCAAATGGATTTGGAAAACAAATTGATGTCAAGGAAACGTAATCGAAATAAGTCACGTTTTGTGGCTAAGGGTTATCGTCAGGAAGAGGGTATTGACTTTGAAGAATCTTTTGCTCCGCTGCTCGTCTTGAGGTCTCGGATATTTCTCGCGCTCGCGGCTCATATGAATATGATTTCGATGGATGTCAAACTGCGCTTCTCAATGGACAACTTAAAGAAACGGTTTATGTCACCAACCGAAGGATTCGTTGATCCCGCTCCCCTAACCATGTCTACAAACCTAACAAAGCTCAGATGGTCTCAAACAAGACCCTCGGGCATGGTACGATAAGCTATCATCTTTCCTCATTGCCAATAATTTCACCAAAGGTTCGTTGACCAACTCTTTTTATACAATATCACGGGGCACATATCTTAATTGTTCAAATTTACGTGGATGACATCATTTTTGGGTCTACACATAAAAGTACTCAATCGCTTTTGCAAAACTAATGAAGAAAAATTTTGAAATGTCCATGATGGGTGAACTTACGTTCTTTCTAGGATTACAAGTTCATCAATCACCCCGTGGTATTTTCGAGTCACCAAATATGCCCTTGAATTGTTAAACAAATTTGGAATGCAAACTGCGGACACCTATGCCACACAAATGGCTCATACCAAGAAGCTAGACGCTGATTTACATGGGAAATTGGTTGACCCTACAAAATACCGTAGTATTATTGGGTCTCTCATGTATCTAACAAACAGCGGACTGATATTGTCTTTGCCGTTTATCTTTGCTCCCGTTATCAGTCGCGACCAACTAAAACCCACCTCTCTGAGGCTAAAAGAATCCTCCGATACATCAAGGGAACCATTAATTTGATCGGTATCCGAAGGATTCTGGTTTTGAACTAATCGCTTTTTCAGACGCCGACCACGCAGGATGCTTAGATTCACGGAAAAGCACTTCCGACGCTTTACAATTTCTTGGTGATAAACTGGTGTCTTGGCAATCGAAGAAGCGTGATTGTACATCGTTGTCCTCAACCGAAGCAGAATATGTAGCCATGTCGGCGTGTTGTGCTCAAGTCATTTGGATGAGAACACAACTCAAAGACTATGGTTACGTATTTGATTAATCCCGATGTATCATGACAATCGGAGTGCTACAATTGATCTCGCGGCAACTCACCACTCGAAATCAAAGTACATCGATCTTCGATATCATTTCATCAAGGATCACGTGGAATAGGGTACTGTTGAATTATATTTTGTGGTACGTAATACCAATTGGCAGATCTGCTCACCAAAGCCTTGTCTCCCGCTAGGTTTAATGAGTTGGTCCACCGAATTGGTATGAGGTGTTTGACTCAAGAGGAATTGATGACCTCCTAAAACAGTCTTAAAAACCTGTCAAACACCAAAATCTCTTTTGTAAATATTTTTTCAAAAACAAAATACAAAAATATAAAACCCGATAAAACAACAAAAATATTCTTCTAATCTATTTTTCTTTCAACATGGCAAGTACATTTTTCCACAACACTATAATCTTTCAAAATTCAAGATTTTTCCATCAAGTGTTGAGGGAGAAAATAAATACTTAACTGTTTCAAAACATCTCGTGTATTGCATGTTACTCTATTCTCGTTGTTCTTGTATCAATGGTGGTAAACTTTTCGTTAACCTGACTCCTCGGACTAAAATTTATAACCTTTCATTATTTTCTTAAGTCGAGGGGAGTGTCGTCAAGTTTCTTTCTTAAAATCTTTGTTTGGTAACCAAAATGGAAGTTAAATGGCTTTGGATGAAAAAAGAAAAGTGGAGGGACCAAACTGCCAAAAGCTTAAAGTTATTTTTAATAAAAACACCCACCTAATTTTTTCACTTCACATTTATTACTCTCATCTAACTAATCCTACGCATATAACTCGTTCAAGAAATCTGTGTTTTTGATCATCAAAGTGTAAGTGTTTTCATAATCTTAACGTTATTATAAGCAAAGGTTTTGAATTTTATGCAAATCCAACGGTTAAAACGTTAGATATGTGTGATTATGTGTTCTACGAATAAGCGTATGAACACACAATCATTGGTGTGTGTTTATGGTTAAAAAGATAGTGTCAAAACGCTTAATAACATCAAGATATCTTTTCTATCCTAAAAATCCACCCAGAAACATGAATTGATTGTTTTTCAAAAATTAGGGTTTATGCGTAGTTTTGGGGTTTTCAAATGTGAAGGTTTTTGGTCAAAAATATTGCTTTGTGAGGTTAATATCATGTTGAATTGATGATATCCAAGCCCTATAACAACCCAGAAACACTAATTATGTCAGAATTAGGAATTAGGGTTTAAAGTTCTTGAGTTTGGGTATTTTTGATTCACCACGAATTGGATGTTAAAACTTGGTTAATAGACTCTCACAACACCTAAGACCTACCAAAACGTTTGGTGCATAACCTATGGCTAGAAATCATACGCGAAATTTTGAACTTTAGGTTTTTTGCTACGCGAAGGTTTTCTACTTAATCTTGAATGAGTTTCATGCTATGATCTGTTTTTAAATAACTATACATGTTAAGATTGATGATATGATGATTTTATTTCAGGCTTGCTACGCATAAAACTCGAATCAAGGTCTTGTTACTCTACGCATAAGGATCACCTTACAGAGAAAGTTATGCGTAAGAGAAATTTTACGCGAATCTACGCGTAAGGTTCTACAATGGGACTACGCGTATCCTGTGAAGGATATGCGCGAAAGTGACTCTACGCGATAAGGTTTACTCTTACGAGTAATCCTTACGCGTAAGGTTTATATATACGCCACGCTTAAGTTTTACGCATAAGGTTCTCCTGTTCCTACGCTGTAATATTTCTTACGCATAAGTCAGGATCCTACGCATAAGCTTACGTCTACGCGTATACTTATCGTGTTTACACATAAGCTACTATTCCTACGCATAAGCCTTGATCAAACCTTCGTTTTGAATTGTTACGCGGGCAAACTTGTAAATAAATGAATCATAACGTCACGAATCCAATAATGTCACTAATAAACTTAAACGCTTGATATGTTGTGAACTATAAGTGATAACATAAACTTTAAAACTTAAAGTTAACTAACTCACCAAACATTTCACGACGTCATTGGACTATTGGACAAACAAGTGACTTAGGACTCGAACAATCATTAACACGTATATTCAATAATTAGACAATAAAAACCTTCTATTGACTAACACTATGTCTTTCGATATGTTGGTTCTTTTGGCTAATGTTATTTCAGATCACGACATGGTCGCCAAATGAATGTGGATGCACCAGAAGTTCTCACTATTGCTAATATCTTCCCTAATGGCTATCCAAGAAAATTGAATCATCCTATTCTAACATGCTCTCACACTCAAGCATGCTATTCTGAATCTACATACAACAATTGATTTCAATGCAAAGGATTAAAGGTCAGTGCGTGTGATCAGATTTCAATCACAAACAAATCACCATCACACAAGCAGATCTACGGGCTGTTCTTCTTATTCCTAACATCGAGCCAACCGACTTCTATGCCACACCTATGAAGAGACAGCTTCGCAATTCCTGATGGATATTGGCTATGATGAAGTCAGAATATATCACTAAGCATTCTCATTTGGAGCTTAAGAACATTCCTCAACCGTGGAGAACCCTCTACATCATCATTACCAAATCGGTCTCTGGTCATGATAGTGGTTATGAGCATCCCAAGCTCATGGAACTACAAATCTTCTGGTCATTAATCAACAAAAGGACATCGAAATGAAGCACCGCTATGGGAAGACATGATGTCATTTCACAAAAACTTGGCTCAAAGATTCCCTATGTCAGATACACGAAATTGTTGATCCAGAGAGCACTTAAACTTCATCCCGATATTCCACAGAGGCTCAATGACCCGATAATCACGATGTTGATGAGCCTACCCTATCACGTAATCAAGGAATCGCCAACAAAGAAACAGGGTGCCGTGTCTGCTGATCACCTTCCGACAAATGAAATCAAAAAGCTTGAAACATACAAAAGGTATCAAGTAGCAGCACGAGAAGGCAAAGTTGGTCATCTCGATGAAAAGCCTTCTGGAACACCTACTAGGAAAACCGTAAGAGGAAGTGCGGAAGTGCCGCAAGAATCGAGTCAGAGGATGTTTCCCAAGAGGAATCCTCCATCAAAGGGACAGCCCGCCAAGGAAGCTGTTCTTATTCCCGTATCTAAGCCTGAACCGCAGAGAAAGCTAATGGACGAGGACTCGAGGCTACCGAATCGATGAAGAGACTTTCTACTGACCGCAACCGAACACCTCCTTCAGCAGCAGCTAAACCTCCAAGTCCACCAGCTGACAAAGGAAAAGGGAAGACTCCCTGACGTGCCTTATGAAGAAAGCTCTCGATGAAGAAGAAGAGCAACTGGATACTTCATACAGTAAGAAGTTCAAATTCATTAGACTCCAACACGTGGCAAAAGAATTTGCAAAAGAACAAATGGGTGGCCCCGAGGGTCAAGTGGTGCACCAACCTTCACCATCCTCGATGCGTTAATCAACCCGATAAGGATCCGTGCCACCACTTGGTACAACAACAAACGCGTCAAGATACTCTGAGTATGATTTTGAAGAACCAATCCGAGAAGTTAGAGAAGGTAAAATGATGAAGAAGCAAAGCAAAGCCAAAGCTGATGAACAAGCTAAGTCCGACAATGAAGAAGATGTTGAGTATGATACGTTTCTTCTAGATAGTCCCGCATCGATCAAAGGAAGAAACTCTCAACTCCAAAGGACCGGAGTCTCCTCACAACTCATCATCATCAGATTCTTCTTCTCACTCTTCACCACCACCATCAAAGAAATCAACCAAATCATCATCCAAATCAATGAAGAAGCCAACTCCATCTTGGATCTCTCAATCTAAGAATCGAATCGTTAAAGCCGTCAAACGAGTCGAAAAGAAAGATATTCTCTACAGAAAGTTGATTTCTCGGATCGATAACGTATCTTCATGATGAGAATGACAAGATGAAAGTTGAAAGGAGTATGTACGAAGCTTATGAAGGATGATCTTCAATGGAGCATGGACGAGATGATAAAAGGATACACTCACAAGTTCTTATGGAGGTCATTCAAACCGACAAAGGAGATGTATACCAGACAACTGTATCCAAATCTCTTACATTTAGCCAAGCAAGCCATGAAATCAACTCCGATGAATTTGAGCATCAATCCAGTTGAAACTACAATCTTCGCAGATGATGAATTAGTAAACCGGCGGTAGCCAAATGTCAACACACTCGCAACGCTTGCCTCCCATGAAGCTAAACTGTTTGAATCATTGCTGGAATACCAACTCAAGTCATCATTCGAGAAGAGGTCAGAAGGCCCAAACGCTCAAGAGACGACGAAGACAAAGATCATGATAAGGATAAGGAGCCTAAACGCACAAAGAAGTCCGGTGAATCATCTTCGATTCAGTACTCATGCCGCCTCCACCACAACGACTCCGCTCAACAAAGATCTCCTCCTCCCTCTTCTCTCGCAGATAAACCTCAGATTAGACACCACCCCAGACTCAAAAAACCAGTGATCACTTTGAGTATACGGGTGGTGACGATGAAGAATACCATGAGCCCCAACAACAACCCGCCCCGAAAAAGTAAGAAACCAGAACCTCATCTAGGCCTAAGAAAGAAAAGAAGCGCCTCCATGACGTCCTATCATGGCTAGATGAAGATAATACGAGGAATTTGAATGGTTCTCTACTTGTTAATTCCACTCCCTACCCCGAAGAAGGTCAAGATCTGGTAGACGTATACATTGGAGCATGCAAAGATATCGCAAGAAAATTCGAGTAAAGAAGATGACGAATCTGAAGTTAAGGCGAATCAAGAATGAAGCTTTTCAACTGTGGAAAGATAGCTCAGAAAGTGCCATCGAGGTCGAATATCACCTTGAAAACATTGCTCGAGCTATGTCTAACAACATGGATTGGCTCAACCTGAAGCAAACATCGACTTTACTAAGCGGGACAACCCTCCATATTACAACCGACGGTCTAACCACTACCAACGACGGCCAACAGACAACCTAGGATCCCATTCAGATATTTCTTCAACTAAGACTTGGAATTTCTTCTTCACGGTGGCGATGGTTCAAGGAAATACGCTACATCCTTGACACTTCCATTCCCAGCAGCCTAATACTCAAACTGCATAGCTATCGAGGAAAGAGCTAATCACTTGTTCTCCAACAAAGTGGAAGCATACGACCGAGATGCAATGTACGGGATTCATCATTGGCCGGAACGCCGAAGAATCTACTACACGCTAAGCAGGTAGAAGTCTCAACATGCAGTGTTTAGTACTAAAAACATCGTTGCCATCAAACACGTTGATCTTTCGTCCAAATGGGACTACACATATCTCAAGAATATTGTGGTCAAGAGACAAGATGAAAGGGATTATGCATTCTCGGAAGCTGACTTTGAGAATTTGTCTATCAACGACATCGAAGACATGTACCTTGCCAAAGTACAGTGGTCGATGAGACAATTCTCCATGAAGTACAACGTGAATTCATCAAGTCACTCATCTTCATCGACGCATAGTCATCAAAGAACGTGTAGAAGATCTCCGCTTGCAGTGAATCTTATCGACTGCGGTCAACTTCACTCCACCGCAGCTTGATCTTCCCGACATCAACCAGCTCTCACAATTTACACTCATCGAAACCATTCGCCGTTTACCGCAGTGAACTTCAAAGAAATTGCTTGAATGCTGTAGAGATCTTCAAAAGTTTGGAGATCACACTTTGAAGATGGTTAGGGACGGATTGGCTTACCGGTTGAAGGATATACACTAAAAGATCGGGTCTCCTAAGCGATGGAATTCTCGTGATCGGAGGGATGTGAAGAGGATCATCACAATGATTGATGAACGGTTGTATAGAAGGATCAGCCGAAGATGGAAAGCTATGTTGGTCGACCCAGAGAAACATCATCGGCTTTCAACCCGATCACACCCTGGCGACATCTCGACTACCGGTACCCCTTGAACGCTTCTTTCATTATAAATTTGGATGTATGATTTATTATGTCCATGGTTTGTGACATATTACGGTACACCCCGTGGTACGCCTGCCACAATCCTTATAAAAGGAGCGAAAGCTATTTACTTTTGAGTAAAACCTATCAAACCTTTCACTTTTCAAGGTTTTGCTCAAAAGAACAAGTACTTTCCCTTATGATTTTCAAAACCTCAACCGCTTATATCACTCTTGTCGAGGGGAGTACTTGACTTAAAACTTTGTTCACAAATTGTTCACAAGTGGTCATTCTTCCCTGAACATCTAAATGGTCATATTTATTCTCAACTTTTCAAAAATAACATTTTATATGCCATTTTTGAGGGGAGAAAATACGTGATAAGAAATATGTTTGTTTGCTATATGAACTCGCCGTGTGAAAAGCACTTTAACCCAAGAATTGACGAGATCTTAACCGCCGAACTCGAAAAAGACTTGTCCGGACTCAATAGTTCGCTTAGTGATGTAAACGTTCCTCGCAGCGACTTGTCCGGTAGAATGTACCATTCGAGAAACTCTTGGTAGATATGAACCTTGACGGGTTTGACAACCTTCGGGTTGTCACACCTTCAAGATAGTTATTAGAGTTAGTTGTCACCTAAAAGCCGATAATGCAACTCTTAACTATGCCACATAACCGTCTCAAGGGGAATGTCTATCTTGAGTCGATCAATTCAAAAGTGTGCCTCTTTCCTCATCGTGCATTCGTTAAACCAAAAACTCTAAAGCACATGAGGGGAGTATTTCGCCAAAGATAAAACTCTCTCAGTGGTTCAAACATGTTTTTCATTTACAAACCCTTTGAGAGATTTTCTTCAAAATGGTTTTATGGCAACATAGGTTAGTCATGGAGTTATAAGGTGACTAAGTTTAGGAATAACCGTCCTATGATCCGCCAGAGCAGGAGGGATCTACCCAAGGACACCACAAATAGTTAGAATTTAGAAGTCTTTAGGTATGATTATAAAAAGGAGAATTGAGAATCGGAGAAAGAAGGAGTTGAAGAATTAAAAAGAAATGCAAAGAAAAGGGTGAAAAGAAATAGCCCTCCAGATTATTCAACTTAGGCGCATAATCGGTTCAATTATATGCTACCGTTGTCACTAGATGACACCGTATTGAAGATTAAAAGTCATCATGGACCCAGTGACGCATGCACTAAACCTTCTTAACCACTCAAGTTTCTCTCAACAAGCTTGTTTCATTCTCACGGGAACCCTACGTAAACTATCGGCTTTCAGAGATTGCCGTATTGAAGAAGGAGACCCTCTCCCTAGTCTCCGCTCAGAAAACCAAAATGCACTATTGAGTCTAGAGCCACGAGATTCATCAAAAGATCTCTTAGGTACACTTGACATTTCATCACTTGACATTCAACAATAAGAATTTCAGTGGTTCATTATCGAGTCCTTCACAGATCTTAGCAATCTGTCGAGAACATTTATGAGAGGTTTACAATTGTGATCCTCGGTGATTGAATGGAAACTCCGCCAGGTCAACATCAAATGCCTCGGCAGTTGTGTCGCCGCAACTCCCCGTGGATTGCGCTTAGTGGTCTCAAACGGTCTACAACAGTGAGGTGATGCTTCGTGTACCTCAGCGACTCATCCGAATCAGAGGTGTACTTCGTACATCGTTATCTCACTTGTGGGACTCATCGTGAACGCCTTTGTAAGAATTAGAGTTGTGTTTTCACACTATGATGTCAACACTCTCGAAGTTCAAACTTGTAAGTGCCGGAATCTGCTTATTACTAACCATTTTAATGTTTACTTCTTATGGAAGCTCTAGAGCGAATGATCTGCGATTCTCCACTTGTTCACACCCAACAACATCATCAAAGAAGTTCTATCTTAAAGCAACATAAGTTCCAATGATTCTTCACAAATCAAAGAATCTACAAAGTTAAAGACTTAAAGAACTTCATCAGGACCGTAATCCAACGTTAAAGAGTGTGTGAGCATGTTGGAGAAAGACGGAGATACCGGCAAATGTAAGGCACTGAAGGCACTTGAGGCGATAAATAAACATACTATCACTTTCATCACAAAGAACAATGATCAAAGAACAAAGTTAAAGATGACGCCAAAGCATAACTGTTCAAAGAAAACTATCTCGCTATAATCGGGAGATGGTCGAATCAAGGCAATCCATCCCACAAGAAAGAAGAATGTCAAGACGCCAAATCTACTATTACATCAACTCCTTCACCGCTTCCATCACCAACACTGAGGGCTAGATTGTTGGAATCACTCCTAAACCATAATCAAGTGTTAGTAATTAATATGTAATAGGTAGGTTAATTATGGCCTTTATGTTTGTTATTAGCCTTAATCTTATGTAGAAGGCCCATGAGCTTAGGCCCATGTCCATTAAGGAAAGGATGGGAACTAGGAGTGTTGCCCTAGCTTCCCTCCTATAAATACTCTTATAAACCTTCATTTGAAGGTTGGTTGTTCAAGTTACTCCTTTCTTTCACTCAATTTTACATAACCGTCTAAGCTTAACATGTGTGTGTGTTTGGTTTACTTGTTCAATCGCCTCTCTATCTTTCTATTAAGCTTGTGTTGTAAATCTAGTGACCTAACATAGTTTTAAAGCTTGGTTTTGTTCGTGTGGTTATGTCTACGCGTAAGGGTGAAATTTATTTTGGTTCATCAAGTTTCAAACTTTCTTGTTCTTTTGGTGATATTGAAACTATTTCATCATTAAAATCAGGTTACAAAATACTTTTGAGCATTAAATCAGTTTTGGTGCATTTTTGGTACTTTCTACCAGAGTAATAGTTTTACTCAGTAGCTCAAAGTCTACTAAGCAAATTGCTACGCCGTAAACATTTCATCACTTCATCTTCAGAGTTGTTGGTTTACTCAGTGTTTTCTTGCTTGGATAAGCCTGAAAACACTTCTACTTTGGATATCTTTTACATCGACCGTATAAGTGTAAAGGATTTTTGGGTAAAACCCTAGTTTTACGCTTAAGCTTAATACTTACGCGTAGAAACTTCTTTGCCTAAGAATTTCCTACGCATAAGCTTTTCTTACGCCTAAGGAAATATTACGCATAAGGTTTCTACTACTAAGTCTTTAGTTTACTCCTAAGCTAAGCTTTTCTCAAGTCTACGCTGTAAGTTGGGTATTACGCTGCAAGGTACTTTCTACGCATAAGCTGCTTTCTACGCTTAAGTTTACTTCATCAACAAAGTTTCATTCGACTACAAAGATCCATCAACAACACAAGTGATTATTAAAAAAAAAATCAAATTTTTTGGCGGGAAAATTTGAGTAAAATTTAATTTTTAGGGGAGACTTAACATTCAATTTTTACGTGAGATTCAAATTTTGGTTTAACTGCCGAAATTTTGGTCAAAAATTCAAATTTTTGGGCCCAAATTGAATTTTTCGTCAAATTTAAGGCCAAAATTGTCAAAACTCAAAATTTTCCTACAACCTTAAAATTGGATTTTATAGTGAATTTCAAATTTTGGGTGAGAAAATTTTTCAAAATTATTTTTGGAGGGAAATTTTGAAAATCACTATATCGGCCTTTCAAGTATGCTGACTTCACAAATCTCCCCACCTTCCATCTATTGCTTAAAACCTTCATCACCAAACCTTGATACTGATGATTCTGAAGATGCAGATGCATTTGTGGTATTGAACGAAGGATGGATGGTACTGACTGAGATGTACTCAAAATTTAACTATTTCAAGAGTCAGAATTCATCCCGAAATCCATCAGTCGTGCAAGATGAAAGAGTTGATGTACAAGGAAGGAATGCTCAAATGGTTGTTAAGAATGTTGTGACCACTTCAAATGTCGGTAATGTGGACAATAAGGTTATAACATTGGGAAAGGTGGATAACAAGAGTGCATCGTGGGGAAGATATCATACCCACCTATGACACGTAGCCCAACTTTGACAAAGAACAAATGGTTGAGGAAGATATCTTACCCATCTATGACACAAAGCCGAACTTTGACAAAGAACAAATGGTTGAGGTACTATCTATCGTTGATCATATTCTACCTACAAATGAGAAACAACAATCCCAGCAACCTGAATTTAGAAATGAAGGAGAGGTTGACCAGCTTTGTTGTACAATGTCCAAAACTGCTCTTGTCCGAAAGCCCTTACTTGCAAACAATTCAACAAACGCCAAAAAACTCTTGAATCAAAACATTCTTCTCAAAAGACCATTGCCGCCAAAAAAGATTTTTCAAACTAGAGGCTCATTGCATCTCTCTTGAACTTAAAATGCAAAACAATTCTTAAACTCGTAGCCAAATAGTAAATTTTTGAATGAACATAGTAATCATGGATACATTAGCAAAAGAAAATGAGTATTTAAAGGCTCAAATTCAAGCAAAGGGGCTTGCACATGTTGCTTTACAAAACAAACTGAGAAGATTAACTGGCAAGAGTGTGGATACTAAGTTTGCAAAACCAACAATCTTAGGGAAATCGTCACTACAACCTAAGAAAAATGCTTCTGTTTCTGTTATACATGTTTCTGTTAAACCTCAACAAGTAGTTGCACTCGCCGCCTAGGATTAGTTCAACACAATGTCAAAACCGAGCATCAAAATTCAAAATTCATATGATACAAATGACTTGCACAAGAACTATGATCTAGAAAAACGCTTAGAAAAGGGCACTACCCAAAAAGGATGGAATCTTAGGTTCACGCACTGCAGATGCCTTCTAGTGTATTGAAAAACACTGCTTGTAGTAGCAAACCAAAACCTAAGTGTACTCAACAAACAATTAGAAATAAACCCGTTGATCTAAAATAAAATTTTTTTAAACCTAACAGTGGATCAATATAGGATGCACTCTTCCCAAAGAAGTTTCAACATCCCCTAGATCTAACCTTAGATGGATACCAACGGGTAGATTTTTCAAAACTATTGGTCTTAGGTGGATTCCTACAGGAAAGATACTAAGTAGTTGTACCAAAACATGTGTGACATCCATCCCCTCGAGGTAGGAAAGGAACTCATAAAATAACATATATTCAGTGTCAAGAAGATTATTGACACTACATCTTTATGCTTCTAACATCCTCGAACCCAGCCACACTTGGTGATCCATGTTTTTCTATCTTGCCCTCCTATTTTCTTTACGTGTACAACAAAGAATGGCTTCTAAGTAACACGCCTAGGACCCGCTTTCTCACCGCCTAAAATTTAATGATCCATCACCGCCCACCATTGTACTTATTCGTTAAGAAATGGAAACATTGCTTGCTCCTCTGGTTAAAGATTTTGTCAAAAGTCGTGCTTCAGATGTATTGAAGGTTTCCGCTGCACAACCTGATTATACTCAAATTTCAGATACACATGAAACTACAACAACAACCATTGATGTAGCTGCACCTCCAATCGAATCTCTGACAACAGAAGACCAAAATGCTTCCTACAACAATGACACGTACTGATGATCCACATAATGAATGTGAGAAGTTTTATCGCCAGCTTGATTCTTCGAGATATTTATGGTACTTCACACTTGTTCGACACATACATTATTTCATCGTTTCCAATTCATCATCAAATACGGTGTATGATTCGATTCATTGAAAACATCGGGGAAAGAGTAGGGTGTTCATTTCTTCTTTGACGTCGTTTGCGAAAACCCTATCTCTTCTTGAATTTCTTCAATTTGAGGGAAGAAATGAGACGATATGTGGTTCAAATGTCTCACTTTGGTGTTATCATCTCACTTTCACAGGATTATCGTGTGTGAAGTTAGCTAAATATGATGATATGATGCCTCATACACGGTCATTTTATCGAGTAGTTGCATATTCACAATTGATTATTATTTCGATAGACCGCAACAATCAGGGGGAAGTAGTACTATTTCATCTTTCATGGTTTGTTTGGTGTGATGCGTCTACATACCGAAGAATTTGCTATTTCTTGATATCCCCTAACGGACTTCTTCCACAATAAGTCGATTCACCTTGTGTGGTTTATCGCCTATCTACAAATTCCTCACAGATAATCGAAATTTTCAAAAGTTAGAGGAAATGTTCACCGATCAAAGTTTCGACCGGCCAAGTCGGGTTGTTAGTTTGGGGAAGCCGATTCTCAAACTTCACAATTGGGGAAGTTAATCAGCCATTCCATACTTATTACATCATTTCTCCTGCTTATATTCATAATGGCTTCGAGCAAAACAGCCTTGGAACCCTGGACATAACCGGCTAAACTTTCCCCCAAAACCTATCATCACCGAACCAAGCATCAGCCTTACACGTCCGCATATGGAACAAAGCTTAGTGATGATATTGATCAACGTGTTTCCGATGTATCAAATGTTTCCTCCGCCAACCCGATAATTATCCAACACCGATACATGTAATAACACCCACAGCCGCTCGGGTCAAAGGAACTTCCTTCGTACCGAAAGCAAGTTTTTCAACACCCTAGACAAGGAACCTAATCGCTAGTAGTGTAGTATTAGGGGTGCCACCAATTGATATCGCTCTCAGTGGAATAGGAACGCTAGTAGGAGTTACTAGCTAAGGTTGGGGTTGAGGAAGATTATTTTTTGTGCTTTTTATATTTTTTAGGAATTGGAAAGGTACTAATCTCGGGTTTAGATTTGTGGGTTGGTATTTCTACTACCATTCTCTACTTATCTAATCTAACTAGTGGGTAGTCTATGTCTAATTAATGTGTGCTCGTATGATGGTTTATGAATGTGTTTACTTAGGTTGTATTACTCCTTAATTATCTCCTATTGATGGTTTAATTGTCACGCCCTTATTCCTAATCGTGTGTGTCTAAGGCCTAGGGTATGCTATCCTCAACTCTTTGAAACTACCAAAGGGTCTCGCCTACAAAATCTCTAGGATTTATAAACTCTAACTCTAAGGTACTCTTTGGATGGTTTAGCCTACAACTACTCTAGGTGTTATATTCTAAGGTTCACAAAGATTAATCAAGCATTAACTACATAAATCTAATGACCTATCGCAATTACTAGATCATTAACAATTAAGATAAGAGACAACCAATCAATATTCAATAGTTAAGTTTCATATTCCCTAAGCAAACACACAAGTAAATTAGCCGGACATGGAGAACATGCAAGCATACACACAAATAATTGAATTAAGTAGCTCAGAAAAGGAGAAAAAAGTAATCTGTTGTTTTTATCTTCCCCGACGCCGGCCAGTTATGATCTCGACCACAGTTATCCCCACAAAAACCGGGTTCACATTTTCTCGAAAAAATTCTCGAAAATTTACATCTTTAAAATCGAAAAATTTTCTCGCACAACATCCATTATGACTCGATACAAGCATTTGACTCGAACAAACACACATGTATATCTTTAATTAATTGAAATTCTCATGTTTACGTTTCTTTTGAAAACGTGTGTAATCCTCCCTACACTTATCCCTTAAGTAAAATACCTTTATATGTGATTAAGACGAGGTTAAAAACAAAATAAAGCATTTTTACAAATTTAAACATAAGAATAAACAATCAATAAAAGATATATGACACAAACAAGCAAACAATTAAGTATGGGTTACCTCCTACGGGGCGCTTTTTTTCTTTATTTATGAGTCTTGTAAATAGACTCGTAGAGTCGCAGTTCCTACGTGACTTCATTACCATCAATACCTTCTTCCTTCGCTCTCCCTTCGCCAAAAAGGGCGTACGCTGAACGTAAGCTTACCGTGGACTCCTTGCCAACGCTCATTATGGTGACGTTTTATCCTTTAGATTGGTTTCCATTATCAAAAAGGCCCAAACCATCTTGGTTTGTTTCTACCTCGTAATGCCCTTATCCGTGATTTGTATAAGAGTACTTTTTCTCCCTTCATAAATTCCCTAGGGTCCCTTTGTGTTTTTGCATCGAAGTGGGATTATTTCCTAACTTTTTATCGCGCTTCCACAATGTTGCATGCAGTCCTTGAACCATAAAATCTCTAAGCCCTTTTTCCCAATCGCTCATTTTCTTCTTAACCACATTGCTAGTGGACTTGTGGACTCTCACCCGGATCCTTTCCATGATCTTAAGAGGATACCTTGAAAAATGGGTATTCTAGCTGCACTTTTCGCTTTTAAGTATCATGATCCTCCCCGCATTTGATGGTCGCCGGGGCTGGCCGTAAATGGTGTCCCAAGAATGAGTTGCATGTTTCTATCTTCCTCAACATCTATGATCATAAAATCTACCGTAAACGTATATTAGCCACTTCTATTAAAACATCCACCGCGATTCCTATGGGGTAAACATAGGTGTGATTAGCTAAGGAAAGTCTAAGATCGGTCTTGGTTGGCTTCTCCCTAGTCAGCTTATTATAGATTGATAGTGGCATTATGTTCACATCGCACTCGACGCCTAGGCATTTATAGTATCAATATCACCTATGCTACATGGTATTACGAAGTTCCCTGTGGTGTCTTGTTTTTGTTACCGGTTTTTTAGAACTAGCTCATACAGAGGTCCCATAGGCATATGCCATACGCTTCTTCTCAAGTATTTTCCTTCAAGGGCTTTCCTAAGAACCTCGTTGTACCTAAAGTTGTTCACTTGGTTTGCAATGGTTTTTTTGTTAATTTCGTGCTTCAGGTAGTACTTAATGGTCTCGGGCTCATTATTAGGTTCGCATCTCTCCCTCTTGCTTTCCTCGCTTTTCTTTACCTCACCCTTCTCATCCTCAAGCATAATGGAAAATGGCGCACAAACTAAGTGGGGGATAATCGTTGCTCCTCACTAGTACCTTTTCGGGAACTTTTGTCTTGGTATATTCTTTTACCGTGTTCATCATTTCCGGCCATTTTTGCTTGCATTTCTCTTTGCCTATAAACTTCCTCTTCAAATTTGGCTAATCTCCCGTGATGAGCCATGTACTCCCTCATTTGTTCCTTAAAACTTGGTGAGAGTGGTATTGGGGAAGTAGAACGGAGCCTTTCTTCGAATTGGGGTTTTGCCTACGACTTGGGGATTCAAAAGGGTGTTGGGTGGTTGGTGGAATTGGCGAATTGATTGCTTCTCGAGGATTTGTATGGAGCTCTTCTATGCCTTTCCATCAGATAATCAATTCTCCTCTCAATAGCACTCATTTGCTCCTCGGTGATGTTGGAATATTCAAAAGGAGTTGATATGGCATTAACCAATTTAATGGGTTTCGTGGAGATTCATTCCAATCTTCGTGGCTTTGATCAGAAGCTCTTCTATAATATCCCAAGATTTTCTCGATTAAAGTCAGCGAGCCTTCCACCGGCGGCTTGATCAATTGATCTTCGAGTGATGAAATTGATATGGTCATAGAAGATTTGGATTTGAAGCCAAAGATCAATGCCATGATGAGGGAGTTTACGGAGTAGGTTTTTGAATCGAGTCCATGCTTTATAGAGAGACTCGCCGAAGTTTTGAAACGCCAAGATGTCTCGCCTAAGTTTAGTGGTTCTCCCCTGTGGGAAAAATTGAGCAAGGAAACGAGAGGTGAGATCATCCCAACTTGAGATGGAGCCGGCGTGGGAAGTCGCCAAGCCAATTACTAGCTTGGTCCCGTAGAGAGAATTGGAAGAGACGCAGACGCGTGGTCTCCCCGAGTAGTAGCATCAAGGTCGATGGAATCGACAATTTTAAGGAAATCCTTAAGATGCCGATAGGATCTTCTGAACGGTCCATGGAATGCACATCCGCTTTGTACCAACCGATGGTGTCGGATCGCAAGGCCGTAGTTTGGGCTTGGTCGGGAAGCTCAATGGTGTTTCTATAGCCTAGGTGGCTTGGTCTCGAGTATTCACCAAGAGTACGGGCTCTTGGCGGGTCATTTGGTGGTAGGTTGATTAATGGTGGTGGGTTATCACCTTCCATGATGAAAAGTGATGGGTTACGAACAAAGGTCACGAATAAGGGGGATAGACTATGAGAAAGCTAAAAATGGGAAAAAAGCTTACTTGAAAGGAATCAAGCAAGGAAACCTAAGTGAAGTGGACTTCTAACTAGCTATTCTATTCCTCGGCAGCGGCACCAAAAACTTGATAACGCTACGCGGCCGTCGGGGTCAAAGGAATTTCCTTTCGTCGAAAGCAAGTTTTTCAACACCCCTAGGCAAAGGAACCTAATCGCTGTAGTGTAGTATTAGGTAAGCCACGGAATTGATATCGTTCTCTAGGGGAATAGGAATGCTAGTGAGGAGTTACTACGCTAAGGTTGGGGTTGAGGAAGATTATTTTTGTGCTTTTTATATTTTTAGGAAATGGAAAGGTACGAATCTCGGGTTTGGATTTGGGGGTTGGTATTTCTACCGATTACTCTAATTATCTAATCTAACTAGTGGGTAGTCTATGTCTAATTAATGTGTGCTCGTATGATGGTTTAAGAATGTGTCTACTTAGGTTGTATTACTCCTTAATTATCTCCTATTGATGGTTGAATTGTCACGCCCTTATTCCTAATCGCTGTATGTCTAAGGTCGTAGGGTATGCGCTTATCCCTAACTCTTTGAAACTACCAAAGGGTCTCGCCTACAAAATCTCTAGGATTTATAAACTCTAACTCTAAGGTACTCTTTGGATGGTTTAGCCTACAACTACTCTAGGTGTTATATTCTAAGGTTCACAAAGATTAATCAAGCATTAACTACACAACTAATGACCTATCGCATTACTAGATCATTAACAATTAAGATAAGAGACAACCAATCAATATTCAATAGTTAAGTTTCATATTCCCTAAGCAAACACACAAGTAAATTAGCCGGACATGGAGAACATGCAAGCATACACACAAATAATTGAAGACATAATTGAATTAATGAAGTAAAACACTTATCTTGATGTAAGATAGGGTTTGGAACCCTAAAATACTCTACAAGACAGCCTTGGTTCGGTTTAGGTTTTTACGCCCAAAAGACTACACACTAATAATGAAAATTCGGATTCTATATATAAGATTACATTCGCGACGCGCTACCAGATTTGTGACGCTGCCGGGTCGCCGTCAGGGTTTCATTTGGACACGTTAGTATTGCGATACGGCGCCACCTTATGCTTTGTGACACCGCCCTTCAGCTTTCGCCGCCTCGATCAAATCTAGGCCGTATGAGTTGCTACGGCCTACTCTTTAAAGCCTCGACACCGCTACTTGAAAATAAGCAATTTGGCTATCAGATCGTCACAACATGTGCTCCGGACGGCGCTCGCAGTAACCCGACGCCGCCCCTTGTATTTCAGCCAGCTGAGTGTCTCGATTCTTGACTTTGGCCATTTTCTTCATATCCGCTTTTCATCCAAATAAGTGTCATTCCAAAGAATTTGCCTTCAAGAGACCTAAAAGTGAAAAGGAACTATATTAAGTAATAACGATACAAAGTGATCAAATAAGGGCTTAAACGACCCCTCAAAATGGTACGTTTTAAAACCTTATCAACCTGCAACAACAACAACTGTTGAAGAATCACCTCCAATTGATTCAACAACAACAGCCGAACAAACCGCATCCAATGACGCGCAAACCGCTTGATGATCTTCTAAATCACGATGTACCTACACCGCAGATTATGATCCAAATGCTTCTTTAACCCCTTTCAGAATGCAATCTTTTCTTGATGTTGCGGAATCATTTACAAGCCATTTGAATCCTCCCAATCTGCATAATGTATATCAACATCAACCCTCCACACATCGTTGGACTAAAGACCATCCTCTTGTAAACATCATTGGAAATCCGAATCAACCAATCGTTACTAGACAACGCCTTCATACTGACGGTGAACATTGCATTTATGCACTTACCGTTTGCCAATCTGAACCCAAAAACATTAAAGAAGTAATGACTTATGACAACTGGATTGAGTCCATGCAAGAAGAACTTAATTAGTTTAAACGTCTTGAAGTATGGGAATTGTTGAAAAACCAACAGGGGTCTATGTTATTGGTCTTAAATGGATTTGGAAAAATAAGTTGGATGCTGAAGGTACGGTTGTCAGAAATAAGTCACGCCCGGTGGCTAAGGGTTATAGACAAGAAAAGGGGATTGACTTCGAGGAATCGTCGCACCGTTGCTAGACTTGAGGTCCTGCACGGATTTTTCTCGCATTCGCGCTCACATGAACATCACGGTCTATCGATGGGTGTCAAAACCGCTCAATGGTAAACTAAAGGAAACGGTCTATGTTAGTCACCGAAGGATTTGTTGATCCGTAGTTCCCTAATCACGCCTACAAACCCAACAAGGCTCTACTACGGTCTCAAACAAGCCCCTCGGGCATGGTACGATGATTTGTCCTCCTTTCTCCTATCTCATAATTTTGTTAAAGGATCGGTCGACCCAACACTGCTCATACAATATCACGGGGAACACATTTTAATCGTTCAAATCTATGTGGATGACATCATTTTTGGGTCAACACATAAAAAGTATTCAAACGCTTTCTCAAAACTTATGAAAACACATTTTGAAATGTCCATGATGGGTGAACTTACATTCTTTCTAGGACTACAAGTTTATCAATCACTCCGTGGTATTTTCCTAAGTCAGTCCAAATATGCTCTTGAAATTTTAAACAAACATGGAATGCAAAGTTGTGATACCTATGCCACACCAATGGCACACACCAAGAAACGGACAATCGATTTACATGGGAAATTGGTTGACCCTACCAAATACCAAGTATTATTTGGTCTCTATGTATCTACCAAAGAGGACCGACATTGTATTTGCCGTATATCTTTGATCCCGTTATTGGTCGAGACCAACTGAAACTCACCTCTCTGAGGCTAAAAGAATTCTCCGATACATCAAGGGAACCATTAATTTGGGGATCCGTATCCGAAGGATTTTGGTTTTAAACTAATAGCTTTTTCAGACGCCGACACAGTTGCTTAGATTCTTAAAAGTACTTTAGGTGCTTTACAATTTCTTGGTGATAAACCGTGTCATGGCAATCGAAGTAGGATTGTACATCGCTTGTCATCAATCGGCGGTAATATGTAGCCATGTCACGTGTTGTGCTCAAGTTATTTGATGAGAACACAACTCAAAGACTATGGTTACATATTTGATGTAATCCCGATGTACCGCGAAAATCGGGTGCTATTGCGATCTCGTATACCCGCCCAACATTCAAGTCCAAGCACATCGATCTTCTATGTCATTTCATAAAGGAGCATGTGGAAAAGGGTACCGTTGAATTATATTTTGTGGGTATCGAACACCAATCGGCGGACCTTCTCACCAAAGCCTTAGCTCCTGCTAGGTTTACTGAGTTGATCCACCGGATTGGCATGAGGTGTTTGACTCCATAGGAACTGGACGTACTTTTAACACATTCTTGAAAACAAGTCAAACACCAAAACCTCTTTTGTAAATAAACTTATCAAAAAAATACAAAAATATAAAATCAGATAAAATCCAAAAATATACTTCTATCTAAATTTCTATCAAAACCAAACATCGCAAGTACATATCTTCCGTCAATACTGTGTTCCATCAAATCTTTCACCATTTTTCCCGAACAAGTGTTGAGGGGGAGAAAGTAAATATTTTCTGTTTCATAAAACCTTGTACTTGCATGTTACCATAAATTCATTGTTTCTTATTAAATGGTGGATACTTTATCATGTAAAATACCCTCCTCGGACTCAAATGTTTTGACAGCAATTCCTTATTTCAAAAGTCAAGGGGGAGTATCGTCGTGTTTCTTGCCTAAATATGTTTTGTGTAACCAAAATGGGAGTTAAAGGATCTTGGTTCGAATCTCTTTGAGGTTAAGGGGCCAAATGTGTCAAGTTTGAAAAATTAATTTTAACAAAAACATTCACCTAACACATTCAATGCATCATTTCATGTGGATTTACTCCTAAACAACCACCAAGATCAAACGGCCCAAATCAAATTTTCAAATCCGTTCAAGCTTTTCATAATCTATAAGTTCTAAACTGTTTTGATCAAGATTATAAACAATGGATTCAAAAAATCTTTCAAATCCAACGATTAAAACTCTTTAAAATTGATTTTGAATGCTTGTTCATGCGTATGAATTGGGGTTTTTTCGTATAAATGTGTTTGGGTTGAATTGGATTGTGTTAAAATGTTCCTAAATGTGTTCTAAAGCTATTTCAACTATCCTAAATCACCCAAAATCACTAATTTGCTTTGACTCTTGATTTAGGTTCTTAGGCCAAATTGGGACTTTTATTTTCAGATGTTTGATGTTATTAATTGAGATAGTGTTAGAATAAGTTCATAAACATATTGTGAACCTTTAATTAACCCAGAAACACATAATGTGTCAGAATTAAAGTTTTAGGGTTTTAGAGCTCATCTCCCATGAATCTTCTATTTCTGTGGTGGAAATATGTTAAATCTTGTTCCATTACACTCATATGACATCTAGGACACTTCAGAAACATTCTTGTTTGATTTGTGTGGCTATATCTCTTACACGTAGATTAAAGGTTTAGGGTTTAAGAAATTTTACGCCTAAGTCTTTATGTGTGTATCTGATATGTTCTTGTGCTGGTTTTGTGATCTAAAAGATGTTTGGAATAAACTGTTATCAAGTTTTCATGTTTATATTTAACAGGTTAATTATTCGTAATGTCAGAATCTTTAGGTGTTCAAACTGTTACGCTTAAGGAATACTTTATGCGTAAAGGTTAAGCCTAAGAGAAATCTTACGCGTAACTCTTACGCATAAGAGGTCTACAGTGGATTACGCGTATCTTGGAAAGATATTCATAAACAAGGCTTGTTACGATAAGCTTTCTCTTACAAGTAAACTATACGCTGCAACATCTAGCTTATTCCTACGCTGTAAGTCTAAAGCCTTTTAACTTGTCTTACTCGAAAGAAACTCTTACGCATAAGCTTGGTCTTACGCTTTAGCTTACTCCCACGATAAGCCCTCTTACGTATAAGGATCCTAGTTACACATAACCCACTGCTCACTACATTTTGGCCCATACAACATATGTTACTTGTTATATGTTACGCATAAGTCACAAATACCTGATGTTTCATATAAGCTTACAAAAGTTAATATGTTGTGTGGTAAGTGAAAATTTGGACTTTGAAATTTCAAAATTAACACGTTCACGTAACTTATCACATCAACTTCAAACAATTGGACAAATTCGACTTAGGACTTGTAACTAACATAGACATGTTACCATCAAACATGTAATTAGATAATAAATCAGACTAAAATAAACACATTGTGTTTCCATATGTCTATCTCTTTGTCTAATGACTTTCAGATCACAAAATGGCTGCAAATCAAGCAAACATCAATGGCCCAATGACCGAGCTCTCGATGGCAAACACATTCCAAAATGGATAACGACAAAACAATTGGAAAGAACAATCTCCGTGTCGTCTTCAACAACTTCATATGCTCATAATCATCTTGCAGAATTGCTATGGACATCCTTCTGCAACATCCATTCAAATTCATGCTCACAAAGTAGTCCTGATGATGAGTAAGATTCATTGGATGAGGAAATACAATTTCGTAAGACATTAAAGGTAAAAGGAATACCATGCTTCAACCTTTCCAGTTAATCAACCTGGTGGGGCAGGAGGGTCAAGCAGTAGTCCTCCACTTATGGAAGATCCATTGCAAACAACTCTTACCCCATCCGATCCGGTTAATCAACCTGGTAAGGATCGTGGTGTCACCGCTACTACAACCGTTGAAATGAAGCAACCACAACAATATCTATAACAACCGCAAGAAGAATAGCATGATGAAGATGAGGAAACTTATGACAAAGGATATTACGATCATGATAAGGATGAAAGAGTGACTGATGATGATAATTAAGTCAAGAGGAAATTATGTGAAAAGAGGCGTAAGAAGTCTAGAGTCAAGAGAAAAGTTAAAGAAGGAGCCGCACAACTACACAGCTTGACAATCCAATACACAAACCTCAAGCCTTCCAACCACCTCTTGACACTTCCATCAAACCCAAATCATCATCTCAATCATCACCTCCATCAACAAAAGAAACAACTAAGTTAACAACAAAATCTGTTAAGAAGGCAACTCCATCCAATGATTCGACAAATGGTTAAGGTGTTATCACCACTACACAACAAGCTTCACAGCCTCCTCCATCCTGATCAACCAAGGGTTTTTAAACCACACCACCAATGGATAAAACTAGTAATCACTTACATATCCGGTGGTGAGGATCATAACTCACCTGAGCCCCAACCTGAACCTCAACCGAAATTCAGATCAAGTACATTATCGCGACTCCTTGTTTTCATAATGCATCAAATCAAAGAGCTTGTTGAAGATCTCCACCTCTGGTCGAATCTTACTAAAATTCTACACTTCAACGAAATCAATCAAGAACCTCAAGAAAATCGCTCATAAACCAAAGTTTGGGTTTGTCTACCGAAGTGAAAATCATCATACTTGCTTCATGGCTTTCGATGAAATTCACAAAGTTCTATGACGCCACCCTGGAGATGGTTTGAGATGGATTGGAATATCGATTGAAGGACATTGAGTTCAAGAAAACGCCGAAGAGATGGAATTCAAAGGATCGCAAGGATGTTCGTTGATTTATCACTAGGTTTGATGAAAGGTTGATTCATCAGGATCAGATGCGACGGTTGGAAGAGCTATGTGGGAGGATGACCAAGCTTTCCGATTCAGACATACCAACGTCCTCATTAAGTAGCTAGTCGTGTGTAATCATTGGGTACTATCTTAACATTCTTGATTATGATTTTGTTTGTTTGATTTATTCATAATGGCTTGTGCACATATAACAGTGTACAATCCGTACTTGTAATGAAAGTACTTTGTGGTACGCATCAGTGCCACAATCCTTATAAAGGAGCGAAAACTTCTTACTTTTGAGTAAAACTTATCAAAACTTTCATTTTTCAAAGTTTTGCTCAAAAGAACAAGTACTTCCCCTTATGTTTTCAAAACCTCAAAAGTTACTATTACTTGTTGAGGGGGAGTATTTACTAAAAATCTTTGTTCACAAATTGTTCTTCGTGGAAATCTTCCCACAAAACTCAAAATGGTCATATTCGATATCAAAATTTCATCAAAAATAACATTTATATGCCATTTTTGAGGGGGAGAAAAAATATGTGATACAAATATGTTGTAAATATGATAGAATCATCGTGTGCTAAGACTTGACCCATGAATTGACGAGACCTGAACTGTCATACATCGAAAAGATTTGTCTTCCAAGACTTATCCGAGTAGATTGTACCTTTTCCAGAAACTCCGGAAAGACATGAACTTTGACGGGTTTGACAACCTTTCGAGGTTTGTCCACACCTTCAAGGTAGTTATTAGAGTTAGTTGTCACCTAAAAGCTGACAATGCAACTCTTTAACTATGCAACGTAACCATGTCTCGCGGGGAATTGTCTATCTTGAGTCTATCAATTCAAAAGTGTGAGCTCTACCCTCACTGTAGTGATTGTCAAAACACTTGAGCACATGTGGAGGGGAGTATTTCTGAAAATACAAAACTCTCGAAGTGTTACAAAATGTTTCCACTCACAAACACTTTGACAGATTTTTGAGAAAATGGTTTTATGGCAACTTAGGATAGTTATGGAGTTATAACGTGACTAAGGTTAGGAATAACCGTCCTATGATCCGCCAGAGCCGGAGGGATCTACCCAAGGACACCACCAATAAAGGAGTTGAAGAATTAAAAAGAAAAGTAAAGAAAAGGGTGAAAAGAAATAGCCCTCCAAATTATTCAACTTAGGGCGCATAATCGGTTCAATACATATGCTATTGGTTGTCACTAGATGACACCGGTATTGAAGATTAAAGTCGCCATGGACCCAGTGACGCATGCACTAAACCTTCTTAGCCACTCAAGTTTCTCTCAACGTAAACTTGTTTCATTCTCACAGGGAACCCTCAAGAACTATCGGCTTTCTCTTAGAGAGGTATTGAAGAAGGAGACCCTCTCCCTAGTCTCCGCTCAGGAATACCAAAGCGCACTATTGAGTCTAGAGCCACGAGATTCATCAAAAGATCTCTTAGGAACACTTGACATTTCATCACTTGCCGTTCAACATTAAGGACGCAAGTGATACCATTCTAGAGTCCTTCACAGATCTTAGTAATCTGTCGAGAACATTTATGAGAGGTTCAATTGTGATCCTCGCGTGGATTGAATGGAAACTCCTACCGTGGTCAACATCAAACAAACCGACACAAATAGACACTTCGTAACTCCTTGTGGGTTAAGCTTAGTGTTGTCTCAAACGGTCTACAGTCGTGGGGTGATGCTTCGGTGTACCTCAGTGACTCACCTGAATTGTAGATGTACTTCGGTACATCGTTGATGCAGGTTTTACTAACCAGGTCTTAATATTTATAGTGTCTCGCTATACCTATGGTCTACCCTAATTCACTAATGGGCAAAGAAATTCTACGCGGTGTAGTGTAGTAAACGGTAAAGCCGAGGTCGCCCCAAGAGCTATGTGTGTTGGATTATTACTAAGTCTAATTGTCACATAATAATAATGGTTTTGATAGGGATTTAATTAATTAAACTACTAATGCGTAATATAAAATAAAAGGTATAAATGGTAAAGGGAAATCAATAGAGGAATAATGGTGCTAACCTAGTCAATCCTCCTAGCTAGTTATGTCTACGTCTACCTACTTCCAATACTTCAGGTGGGGTCAAATTCGAGAGGACATCATTTGGTCAATTCGCCTCTAACCTATCAAAAAGATGCCACCACAGAGAAATCAGCACCGTCATAAGTCCTTGTTCCCGGGTCCCCTAAGCCAAGTCATTAAGTACCGCTACATGCTAGATTCTAAATAGTGAGTGCCCAAGTAGGAACTTAGACACTAAACCCCCCAATTCTTAAGTTCATCCAAATGATAGGTGATCAGTTGGTCAAATCGCACAAGTAGAAAGGGTCGCCAGTTGGTCATATCTTACCCTTCCCGCTCTCATCCGCTTACCTAGGGTCGTGGGCTGGTCATATCTCCTAAGCAAGTGGCCTCTATCGCCATTCAAAACTACCGAACCAAGGGTGACTACCAAAGAACTATGCATGCATACACTTAGAAATAATTGTACTGAAGTAAAGGTAAATGCAAACAAAACAATTAAGGAATTATAACTAGGCTAGCACCAAAGGGTGCTTAGCCGCCCATATTAATCATGCAAATCAATTCAATATTCAAGGGTACGAAATACATGAATTGAAAGTAAAAGAAATATAAAATGCTAAAGCTTATCGTAATGGTGTGAATTCTCCCTTGGAAACAAACTCCGATGCTCCCTAGACCTGCCTTTGAGTTTTTCCCACGCTCTTAGAGTGTTGTGTGTGGAATGGGATGCTTTGAAATGTTGGAATTCGTGGGGTATTTATAGGCTGTGTCCGGTTACGGCGAACTATAGAGGAGTTACTACCAGTAGTCTTCAATAAACTCGGTTACGCCGAAGTGATGCAGTAGTTACGGCGTAAGTATCAACGGCGTGGAGCCCTTTTTGACCTAATGGAGATACGTCGTCACCTTTGGGAAGAGTTACGCCAGAACCTCTTGATAAGTTGGACTTCTGGGTCACGCAATAGTTACGGCGTAATGTGAGAGAGGAGTTACGTCGTAACTTCTTCAAATTAGGCATATTGTGATAAATCTTTAGTAATGTTTCCATTTCCGCGTCTCTTTAGCTCCAATGCTCGTAATTTACCTCAAAGTGTAAAACAATGGAAAACAAGCGTAAATCCATATAAATGATATAAATAACGAGCATAATCAAGGGAAATTGACACTTAATATTCAGGACTATTTGATGTTATCAAATATCCCCCCACTTGAACTCTACTTGCCCTCAAGTAGACCTTATTAGATAGATTCCTAAAAAAGATATCTCCCAAAACCTGGAAAATATGAGTTTACAAATCCCTTATGCTAGAATAAAACAAAGCCTAACACCTCACCTAAAGGGGAACAAAACACTCAAATCTCTCAACTATTCTAAGTGTCAATTTTGGGGTGATCACCAATCAAAGACAGCCATAGCATGTATTCTATCATAAGCTTGGCGGTTACACAAATCTCCACCACTAGAGTTAAGAGCTAAACAATTCTCGAAGGCAATATGGGTAGACACGACAAAGGTTAAGGGGTGACTCGTCATTACTAACATGTCATGGCGAAGTGGACAAAATCAATGATACATGACCAAATCCACGGCCAAGACACCAAAGATTGCTCGCTCCATCACCTAGACACGCTTCATGACTAAAGGGTAGGATAAGACATGGGATATATAATTGGTGTAAAATGAAAACAAGGTGTAATCTAAATCTATAACCAAGTCATCACCACTTACCGTTCGCCCAAAGTTCAAGCTTAGAAGTCTAGAGACCGAATCAAGAAATGCAAGGTAGATGCGCCATTAGAGGACGCCGTGATGGGCATACTACCTTTTCTCCTTCTGTTGGCAAAACTACCAACTCCAATCTTCAAATGTGACCGAGGTGGCCTCCTCGATACTAATCAATAAAGCTTCATACTATAGTGCTTATAACATCGAACTTTACAATATCATAACTCAATCAACTTTTTTTTTCAACATAACATAATAACATAATATCCCCCACTTGAGATGAACAATGGGAATTCGGGGGTCTTCAATGATCTTCATAAATGTTGTCGATGAAAGCGTGATTTCCAAACCTATCCACTCGAACCTTGAACTTAGGCAAATGATGACTTACCAATCACAAATAAAGACTATAGGGTAGGCTAAGGTGTATAGGTGTAACAAAACAATATATAGGGTTGACAAAATGAAAGGAATGGCTCAGAAGGGTGTATCTAGGGGTATCTTGCACTAAAGGGGAGTGCAAAAAGGGTTTCATATGGGGGTCGAAAAGTCGAAAGGTACTAATCGATAGACTCACAATGGTAGGTCAGTTTGGGTGATAATCCTATAATATTGCCTTCTAAACCTCAAAGTCCAAATACATCGACCTAACTCAACATACCTCGTCTATGGTCTCAAATGATGCAAAGGCCAAGTTCTAAAGTTTACAAGCTACCGGCACACTCATAATTTGGTGGATTTGGGGTATAATATTGGAAACGGATAAGGCTAATCTCACCATATAATGTCAAGGGTTGTATGTGCTCGGCTAAGGTCTAATCTAGTTAGGTTCGGAAAAAACATGTCAAAATTTTCAAAATGGCATAATTTTTCAAAATAAACTAGAAAAATGAGGGCTAAATAAAGTTCAAGAGATAATTCTACCCCGCCCCCACTAGAATTGTACAAAAAGTCCCTTTGTACTAGGCATTAAATAAAGGTGAAGAGAAAGGTAGAATTAGAGCGAGAACTTTCCTGAATTTGCTCCAAAAAGAGGAAGGCCCACGAGAAAGAACCGTGCCTTCGCTTAAGCTGGCCATGAACAAACTTCAATCCTCGAAATCACAAAACCGACAAGCATAATTCTAAAAGGAAAAAAATAAAATGAAAAACAAACCTAACTCACTTTCATAGGAATCACGGTTGCATTTAGAGAATGCAACAAGCCTTTTAAACCACTTGGTGTCCCAAGTGGACGAGTGAAGTCTCGTGAGGGTTTACAGGAACACACCAACAAAGTTCATTTAAAAACTAATACAAGGTTACCGTGGTTTTAAAATGAAAGAATTAGTAGAGAGAGTTACGTCAGAATTCCTCTATTAGGGAGTTACGCCAGAATCGCAAAACCTCGTATGAGCTTTGAAGTATTAGTTACTAGAACCATCGTGATGGAATTAATACCGTATTGGTAATGGCCAAAAATTTCGGCCGCTAAAATGTTGGTTATGGCGAATCACTAAGATGAGTTACGCAACTCGCTCGCATCACAAG